>CAJQUW010009671.1:52527-113929 GCA_907163375.1 Prostheceraeus crozeri
ATGAAACAGACCGGTTGGGAAGCGGTATTCCTTGAAATACGTGCAGCCAGCAGTGAAGCATCCGCTCCAGATCATGATCTGGGGTTCGATCTCAGCAGAGGGATGTGCTGCTATTTCCTTCCTGCCCCCCCGTAACTACGATGAATGGATCTCGCTATCTCAACATGCTCAAATACAAGCTTTCCATGCACATGATAATCCAGCCATTCCTGCATGTATTTTCAACATGATGGCGCTCCGTGCCACAGAATCCGTCCGAGCAGTGTAGGAATTTCTTAGTGGTGAGAGTTACAAATTGCTTCATCCCTGGCCTGGTTCAAGCCCTGACTTGAACCCAATAGAATATTGTTGGGCGATCCTGAAGAGAAAAGTGGCTGAGAGACATTTGACGTCGATTGCAGACTTGAAGAAGAGCATCTTAGAAGTTTGGACTCAAGAAATCAGTTCTGACTACTGTCAGAAACTCATCAATTCCATGCCTCGTCGCATACATAAAGTTATCTCTGCCAGAGAAAAATCCATCAAATATTGATCATGTTTTCAAATTGGTATATTTCATTGGGTTTCTCGCTCTGTTCAATAAACTTAAATTTTGGAATATGATGTTAATCTTGTTGCAATACTCAAAAACAGGGGAGCTTGTCTTGTTTCCTGTGATTTTCATTAGTGGTCTCAAGCTTTTCCTTAGCACTGTAATAGCTATGACTACTGTGCTTTTGTGACTTTCAGTTTCTATGTATTTATGGCAAGCGATTCAAATTTCATCAATTTGGGTCAATACAATCATCAAAAATTTGATTTTTATTTAAATGTACGTCCTTTTTGAAAATATTCGTCAATTCTAAAAAACGTTTCGTCGATTTCTTGCAATATTAAGCATTTGAATCAATTTAGATCACTTATGTACCGCTGACAAAGTGCATTCTGAAGTTATGATCAACATCTTCATTCATACATAATGCACCTATGTAATTGTTAAATGAGTAGGCCCAATAGCAATATCAACCCGGCGCTGTGGCCAATAGGTGAATAAGTAATACTGTCAGTTTTATGCTACAAACAAGCAAGCAAGCAGTGGATGGCAGGGTTGGAACCGGCCGAGTTATTGGCGTCCGGGGCCGGCGGTGACCGGCTTATTAAAACCTGCCGGTCGGGGATGGGACGGTGTCTGGCGTCTCTGTACCGCTTGGTTAAGATTTTGATCGTCAGACATTATTTGTTCCACTTATGCCATCAAACTTTATTAAATTTCTACGTAGAATGAATAATAGGCCTATCGGTACTCCGGATAAGCGAGAGAATATCATAAAAAGCAATTATTCGCACTTTGATATCATGTTTTGTGCATTAAACAGTAACACGCGTAATGACTCATTTACTAATCTAATGAGTTGTAGATCTTCTTTAAAATTTATAATAATGTTAACTATATTTTCAATGTCAATCAAAGACAAGCAAATTGAAAACAGTAAATCGGTCTAAATGCAGAGGGCCTTATGTGCACATAGCAAGGATGCAAAAGACCCTACATGCAGGTGGGTTCTCCAAAACTGTACATAACAATTTGCAGTAAAACCACTCTGTGACAATTTTTAATGACAGAGTTGGATGACAACACTTGGCTATTTCTGTTTATCAATATTGTGCATCACTTTTTAAAAAATAGAAGTAACGTTCTCCTGAAAAATTGACATTTTGCACATAAGGACGATTTACCGCCGACATCCATCTCTAAATGTTATTTAGGCTAAGCAACTTTACTATTTCGCACAAAGGATTTACAGGCTGGACAAGCTTCATTGCTATCAGACACTCACAAAACTCACCATAGTGCGAAAGTTTATATTATTATTTGTAGAAAAATATGACGTCACAATCACATCACAAGAAGAAATCAGTTCATGAATAAAAAATTGAGAAAAGAGAAGCAATACCACGCAAGTCAGGGGACATAGACGTCTTCGCAATTAAGTGAGTAGTAATTGGTTTTTATATCTCTTTTTTCATGAAGGTGTACAGGAAAAAAATTGCTAGACGAATAAGAGTATTTACAAAGCTAAAATACACTACAATATGCCGTTTTGGACTGCGCAAGACATGCATAAAGTGAATACACTATTTCCTCTGGTACAACCAACACCTCCTTCCGCGTTCTATTTTGTTTTGACTCTTACCCGGTTTCCCTGGTATAAAAATATATCTTTATTTCCTTTTTATCTTTTTATCCTCTGTTGTCAATATATTTCCCATTTTTGATAGGTGAACAAATGTTTATTATAGAAGTCAAACAGTTTCCCTTAATTTTTTTTGACAGACGCAACAGGTTGTTTATCCCTTTCACAGTAGCAATCACCTTTGAACTGATTATTTCTTACTCGCCATTGATTTGACCTGGTTGCGAATGAAAGTTGTTGTTACCTGCACTGATGGTCACTTCTCAAGAGTCGTTATTCTATCAGTAAACTTCGCCATCTCGATGGTTTCTCCATTCACTACTGTCGAACCAAATGACATCAAAGCTGATGGCACAGCTAACAAAGACTTAGTGAAGGATAGCCGACGAGTGGAGTTTGACAGTGGTGTTTAAGGGGAGAATGCAGCAAAAGTAGGCCATCCAGGGTTGCATTGGAGGCCCAAGTTCTATTTCATTTTGAATGTCTTTACCCGACCTCCATTGGAGATTCGGGTTGTATTACAGGCTCAGGTTGAAGTAGAAGATAAACTGCAGGTGCCATGCAAAACATCTTTCTTGAAGAATAACATTCACCTAAGTTGATGGAGTGCAAATAAATGTGATTTTTCACATATTCTATTTTGCACGTGGAGGTAATTAATATGATAATTGAAGGCACAATTGCAAAATGTATTTTAAGTTGCATGCAGAAATGAAGTTAAATAATGCATCAATCTTGGATAATGAAATTCCTAATTGTATAGCGTCTTCATTGCAATATCGGCGACAACATTTGTAAGAGAATGAATAACCGGGCATAGTTCTTGTCAATCTAAAAGACCGCCATCTTCCCTGCTGTTATGTAATTATTCGAGAGGAAGAGTTCAGTCAATAATAGCGCAAGAATAAAGGAAAACGGAATAAAAATATCATCGAAGCCTTTCATTTGCAGTTCTTTCATGTCGTTCAGTTGTCACTTAATATTCTAATGGAATGTTTTCATCCAATTTCTTTGTCTCGAACAAAGCACAAAACAACGAAAACAGAAAATTTATTTTGTGCAATGTTACAGAAAAATGTTCAAATTGCTATGCATTTATTGCATTTCATAGAAACGAACGCGAGGCTGTTTTGCATTTTTAGCCGATTAAAATCAGAAGTCAGGCTCCTAGTAAAGGTGTGCGAATTCGGATCGGATTCGGATGAATCATTTCGGACTCGTATTGGACAGGATCGGTCAAGAAAAATCCGAATTATCCGACAATATGGAAATATGTACATGTATTGTGTCTTCAAGCTCATCAAATTACTTTCAATTACCTTAGAAACATAGCAAGCTGCATTTCTTCCACATTTCAAACACCGTACTTCTGGGTCGGAAACCGGAATTCCAAGTCATCCATTTCCTATCCACCTAGTTCATCATAATAAGATCCGCGTACGCTGACTCGGTCAGTGGTCGTTTAGGAATGAGACGCTATGCAGATATGAAATATTCTCTTATTAAATCAGCTTGTCTCATTCTCAACGCCATGCGATCTCGATGTATGCTTTATATGACCTTCCACATAATGTTCATATTAAAAAAGTATGGTCATTTGAATGGAGACATTTATGGTAACGGTTATCTGATGCTATTCCATTTGTTATACATCTGCATAATACAAGTAGCCTACATTTAGGCAGGCTGTTACATTGCGGCGCAGCATGCCATTCAAATAAATACATTTCATAAATCATAAAATCATTAGGCTAATCAGGCCATACAAAAATGTTAAACGATCAAAATGTTGTCCTATTATTCGTACCTATATACATAAAAGAAACCAATCCGAATGATTAAGTTCACCAAGAATATACATTGTATTAGCATTATGTCTATCTAGCCTTACATTGAAAAACAGACCAATGCTTTGACCGGTAGCAATAATAGGCTGCGAACACACATAATGTATGTGCCCAACTGCATGCATATATTCAAAATGTATACAGGCCTACACAACCCTCAGCTATACGCAGAGATTCAATACTTTCAATTCAGGAACATGAAAGGAATCAAAAAAAATTTCGGATTATTTCGGATCGGATTTGGAATTTTCCCGTATACAATGGGATCGGATCGACGGCCATTCCCTGATCCGACGCACATTTTTAGTTCCTAGAATGCCAATTTATATTGAAAATAATGTTTATTCAACTCGACGTTTCCGTCAACAGTTCCTTTGTCAATGGTGCAGTGTACAAGATGCGACACATATTTCCGGAATGGTTGAAATTCTTCTAGCTCAGTCATTGAAATTCGTTTGTTATGTTTAAGCTTATTAGAAATCGATATCGATGAATGACCTCTTCTGGTCACATTTCGTAATGTCAATGTCAAAAATATATTTGATTGTCTGATGCAAAGAAAGCTCTTTGAAATTCAAGTGGGTCATTAAAGAGAATATTGCTGATCATCGCATCAATATCAAATTTGGCGCGAAGAGTGAGAAGAATGCCTCTGAAGCCTTGCACACGTTGAGTCAGGTCTAAGATGATGCTTGCTAGACTGAGACAAAATGCCACGACCCAGCATCTCTGAAGCCAAAAGTTCGAATGTCACGTTCTGTATAGTCTGTTTTTCTAATTCCATGGAATTGTGCTTAGCTAAGGTTTGACCGCTAATCAAACGAATACTGCACATCGAAATTTTGAACAGACATCGAAGAAGATCAAATCTTTCAAAAGTCTTGCGCATGCAGTAATACAATCTTAGCAAGTTTATTAATTTCTGACGAGCAAGTCGATTGCCAGTCTCTATTAGCCACTGTTCTCACCAGACATAGCACCATCTCAAATTTAACTTTTTCCAAAACATAATATTCCACTTTGGTTAATTAATGGTCAGAAGTTCGAAAGCTGCTTTCTAACAACATGCGGAGATCTCTCAAGCTTGAAATTCCAAAGCTGATCAACAGGCTCGAAATAGGTTCTTTTGATAGCTTCGTAATTGAAATGCGGAATAATATTATCAAAAAAGTTAACTGGAAAATTAACTCCTTTACTAAACAAGCATTGGACCATGGAAACACACTGGCTATTTACAAAAACTAAAAAATGGTAAGGAAGTTGAAATGGTAAAAATTATTAGGATAGAGTAATAGATTTTAGTCGTGGCATTTCAGTTTTTGTCAAACTGCAGAGATATAGAGACGGAAATTTCGATTTTTCTGTTTTCACGTAAGTGGAATCGATATTTAACAGAAGATCTATGTCACTTTTTCGTAGGGGTTCGACCCGCTTATATTTTCATTAGCTAGGATATACTAGGACCACACCAGAAGCAATCAAATTTTAAATATTTACCTTCAAAACCACCAAAAATATTGCTGCACATGTAAATACCGCAAAAATGTATCACAGACGATTTCATACAGAGCGGGACTGTACAATTCATTTACTACAAAAATGATATAAGGTAGCGTAAAATTTGAATGAGTGCTTATGAATTCATTATACAAATCTCGAAACAAACACAAATCGTACACAACTCTGAGATCCTGATGGGAGGATTGCTTGATTGAGGCTTCACAAGAAGCAGTGTAAGTTTATATGCCAATTCCATTCGAAAAGTGTGACCTTTTGAACTATGCTATGTGTACAGCTTATAGTTTACGCAAGTTCAAAATTCAACTATGATAAAAAAAGTGTGATACACTAATTATTCTTATTATCATTATTTTCTTTGTGGGAGTTTCTTCGCTTTGATGTGCCTAAGAATTATTTTCATAGTGGCATAAATTGGCCTCCGCAAATGCATTACCGGGTACTCCTCTGTTGTCCATCCATAGTTGAGATAACCGCGCTCCTTTTTTATCATAATAGTCCGAGTATAATGTCTAGTGGGTCTGAGAAATAATGAGCTGCGTCCCTATGATTGCGTTCAGCCGCGCTTCAATCAAATATGTGAATCACTGAAGTGGGATGCGAATGTGCCTTATTCTCATTTTCAGAATGATGTACAGGATTGTTGCTCGTTGGCTTATTAACAGTGAACAAAATATTATGTCAGACAGCAATTTTTCAAAAGCTCTCAGCATAGACTGTAACAGACTTGTCAAATTAGTTTACTGTACAATGTGTACAGTGTGCATGATTTTAGTTCCCCCTTAGCTTGAGGTCTTTTTCAATTTTAGAATCATACAATTGAAATACAGGGTGGCGCACGTAAACCGCCGGATTTTAAACTTTTATTACTCCTCAAATATTCATCCGATCGTCATGAAATTTCGAGTCATACTAGTTTGGAGTATAGGATTTATGATGATTATACCTGTTGTACTGAGAATTGTCAGAAAATTCTGATTCTATTGACCGAATGACATGTAGTAAAATTGACATACCAACAATGTATCTTAGCATGTAAAATTTAATGATAAACTTTTCCCTTTATTTTCCCCACGTCTTTATCAATAATGACCAAAACGAATTAAGGTAAATGTCATAGAAAACATTTATTAAATGAAAAACATAAGAAAAAAGTGTTAGTTGTCATCGAACTTCAACGTGTCCCCCTCCATTCTCGAGGACGGATTCGAGTTGCTTTTGGTAGACCAGAGCAGTTTCTCGACACATCTCAGTTGTCACTTCTTGAAATGCTTGTATGATGCGGTCCTTCAGGTCTTGCATGGATGTTGGCCGTGTATGGTAAACCTTGGACTTGACAAAACCCCACAAGAAGAAATCGCAAAGCGTCAGGTCAGGTGAACGCGGTGGCCAGGGCATGTTAGGAGATCCACGTCCCATCCATCTGTTGAGGCATCTTCTTGTTAAACCACTCACGCACAGGAAGTCCCCAGTGTGGAGGTGCACCATTCTGCATGAATATGATGCTCCTGCCTCTTCTGTCCGACTGCACCGCTGGCCAAAATTCCTCCTGTAGCATCTTGAGATACCGATCCTTGTTGACGGAGGTGTCGAAGAAGAACGGTCCGTAGATACATGATTGGCTGATTGCCGCCCAGACGGTGGTGCGTGGCGAGTGCATAGACTCTTGCTTGATCCAGGAGGGTTCTGGTTGACCCAATAACGACAATTGTGGCGATTCACACCACCATCCAAATGGAAGTGAGCTTCATCGGACCAGGTTAGTTCCACTAAATGGCTCGGGTTGGCTTGGATGCGCTGTACCTCCTGTTCTGTGAACTCCATTCGGTTTTCCAGATCTTCTTCGTGTAATCGCTGCACCACCTGGACCTTGTACGGATGCCATCCATAGTCATGGAGGATGCGCTGGATAGTGCGGCGACTCACTTGAAAAGCATTAGATGCACGACGGGTAGATGTGTTTGGGTCCTCCTCGAAGTGCTGCACAACTCGTTCCACATTCTGCTCCGTTCGTTCAGAAGATATGACAGGTCCCGCTTGACAGTCACCACACTACCACTGATCAACAGGTTTGTGTGCCACCCCTTTATGGTACGGGCATCCGGTGCTCTCGCGTTCTTGCCATACTCTGAATGATAAAGTCTTTGTACTGGACTCTTGAGCCATTCGAACCAAAACGCGCATTTTGCTCGTTCTGCAACCGAATAATCATCCATTCTTGTATGTTCGATTCTTTTCAGATAGTGATTTAATCGTCGAATGGTATTTTAATGACATGGAAGTAACTAGACAATATTCACTTCAAGACTGCGCACAATTCGTTGTGCAGAATACGATTCATGTTAAGTTAATTAACTTGATCTAGATTTTCGATGTCAACAAAATGAGTACATGTCATTCGCTCAATAGAATCAGAATTTTCTGACAATTCTCAGTACAACAGGTATAATCATCATAAATCCTATACTCCAAACTAGTATGGCTCGAAATTTCATGACGATCGGATGAATATTTGAGGAGTAATAAAAGTTTAAAATCCGGCGGTTTACGTGCGCCACCCTGTATATAGGAGGATTTCTCATCTCTCAAAGTTCCCAGCTTTCATTTAGAAATGTGCATTTTTCATGTATATGTATTTGAAAATTTCATGATTGTTTTCGCCTCACACTCATGCCACGCATATTACCAAAGTAAAGCTCTCGGAATATAATCACATTCAGATTCGTTTATCTGCATCAGGCGAAAATGAAGACAACACATCAATGCAAACATGACCACTTGGTTTATAAGGCTTCTTAAGCAACTATGAATCGTCAACTCTTAAATCAACAGTTTTCATAATGGACAGCAATGGAAATTCATCAGGTTGATAAATTCAGTGATTGATCTACCCTCTTGCATTTTTTCGACATGGCAGGGAAACTTATAGTCACTTCTACGTCCAATTGAACGTAAATTCAATTGCTTGACATTTCACGAAATAAGTAAAGGAAAGCGACAATGCAGTAATGTTTCAAATAATTTAGCTAAATGTTCCTGAGAAATATCCTCTTCCATTCTTAATTTGTAGAAGCATTTTATGAATACGAAATTCAAAACTCAAAACGTTTTATTTCTAAAACTGGATAACGATGCAGGGTAATGGGATCGACGATAAAATATGTACAAATGAAATTGAATGTGACAGTCTGAAATAGTGCAGTGATATAAGTGAATCATAGCGCAAAATAACTACAATTACAATTCTGTCAAATGTCATCATAAATCAGCAATGTTACGTGCGTGGAAGAAGAGAATGTTCAGTATCAAAAATTCCAACCACCTATAATTATTGATAATTTTTGACAAAGCATAGAAATTTTGATCTTTACTTTAAAGAGATTTTTGTTCCATTACTATCTGGAATTTTGCAAATATTTTTATTCCACTTGACAATCACACCATTAATAAGTTTATGTGGAGAGGCGGTCAACAATACATAGAAGAACATACGTGAATACAGAGAAATTATATGTAGTCAGCATGGATGGATAGCACGGAAAATATCTGCAATCAAATTAACAAAAATTATGATTGAGAGCTGTGCGAATAATCGACTGACTCTCCGTTTGTTAGTTCCTTCAAACAGGCAATCAAGTGGGCAGGGACCATCCTCATAGTATTTTAAAAAATTAAAAATAAAAGTTTTTTGAAAGAAATAAAAGGAAATGATCAACAACCAAAATGAGCGCGCGGCATCAATTCTGTTTAGTTGACTCCATGATAGAAGTCAACTAAATCACTTTACCTCACAGGTAAACTAAGAGGTCAACTAAGCAGTAGATGGCAATAGATATCTGACTTCACAGCACTCGTTGATGGATTCTCTGAGATTTGCTGAGGTTCCATCGATTTATTATCACCGGTTGAGGACATCGTTGTTCTCTCCCACGCACATTATTTGTTGAATCATCTACTTTGCTTGACGCTGATCGAGTCTGTCGCAAAATGGCTATGGATAACAGTAAATGGAGCTCCCAACAAACGTATAATTTCGTGGAGGAGTATTCCAAACATCAATGCTTGTGGGATTCACTGCATCCCAACTACAAAAATAGAGATGCAAGAGATGCAGCAATGCACAGTTTGATACAAAGTATTGATACGGATGGCTTCGACATGAAAGCGGCAAGAAAAGAATTGAAAATCATTCGAACAACTTACGCTAATGAAAAGAAGAAGATTATGAAATCAAAAAAGTCTGGGGCCGGTACCGCGGAGGTGTACGTTCCTAGAATGTCATGGTTCACATTGGCGGATCAGTTTATGGGAAAGTCAAATTTCGCTGAACCAGAAACAAACATGGTAAGACAATGGTATCATCAACTTTTATTGTATATTGCAACTATCATAAGATTTTACTATGTATGGCATGTCCACGAGCAACTCATTTAACCGTAATTTATAAAACTACTGTTATCTATACGTACCTCTTTGTAGCTGGGTATGCGGTACAGAAATGTGATTAATGAATTGAGTTGGGTGACAACCATGGCTACAGAGTGGTAGCCGCGGTTGATATAAGCTTGCATACTTCGTGACAATGAAAGGTAGAATTTATCTGATGTATTTCAATGAGGAACATTCTAGGCCCTACTGTACTATTTATTGTTACGCAGTAGGCCTACCTATATTCTAACGGTTACAGTCCATACGATTAAAGCGATCCATAATCACAGTAATAAACAGTTCCGTTATTGATCTGTGATAGCCTATTTTCTCTCCCCTCCATTTGCTTAGCTTTGTTTTGAAATCCTGTAGGGTGAATTCGTTTGTTCGGTCACTAAGATTGTAGAACAACATTATTCCCTGACCAGATCACTCTACTGGATCACCGGAAAGGATCATAATCAGCTGATTCGGTAGGATCCCTGAACTATAGGTCTGGCCTAGGAATATATCACTATCAGACAAAACAACGATTTTCCATATTGCTATAATAGATAGAAATACAAAATAACAAAACGCAAACATAGAAAGGCAGTACATCTGGCATCATAAGTCATTGATGAAATGCATGAAACGAACAGTGTAATAAAATATTCACTTCATAAATTTACACTACCATGACATTCTGCCATGGAACTACTCCCTTTCCATTAAAGTACTCCATGTACTTGTCTCTCAACTTCTTTGCCACCTTCTTTGCATTCTTTGCTGTATGATCACTGACATCTTCGAAACCGAGAGTAGGTAGATCTCACCAAGGACCGCGTGAAATTTCGCCGGTTTCGTGATTTTCTGATTCAATTGATTTCGATGAAATATAAGTTGCGCTACAGGACTTGCGAAGCCAATTGTGCAGGGCAACAGTAGACCGAATAATTGAGCTTACTGTCGCAACATCCACACTCAGAGGTCTTTCATAGATGAGGAATCTAGATACCAGAATTCCAAATGCATTTTCAACTACTCTTCTAGCTCTTGAAAGCCGATATTTGAAAACTTTTTCCGAATGAGATAACGAAGTTCCGTTTCGTGGATAGGGCTTCATGAGATTTGTTTGTAGTGGGAAAGCGTCATCACCAACAAAAAGACAATGGTCTGTTACATTTAAACTACCATCGTCAAGGGAAGCCTTGAAGATGCTTCTTCCAAAAATGTCACCATCTGAAGCACTGCCATAGTTACCGACATCGACATAAATGAAACTGTAATTGCTGTCAACAATGCCGAAAAGAACAACACTAAAATGCCCTTTGTAATTATAGTATTGCGATCCACTGCAGGGAGGATTTTGAATACGCACATGCTTGCCATCTATAGCCCCTACACATCCAGGAAAATTCCATCTTGTCGTGAAACCTTTGTTGACTTCTTTCCATTCATCTGCGCTTCGAGGAACCTGCAAAAAATGGACATAATTTACAAACACATATCAAAATCATGAACTGAGTACTGGTTTCAAAAAGTTTGTGACCAGACATATTACGAATGAAAATATTAAGCTTATTGAGAAAGAATCAAGTTTTCGTTCGTAAATGATGATGAAAAAACGTGAGATAGTTGTTTTCGGAACTCTGTACAAGTATTCCAAAGATGATAAACTATCACCTGTTGCCAAATATCTCAAGGTAATTTGGAGTTTTAGCTCAGCAGATAGTGGTGATCTCAATAGGGTCTCCTGTCTCTGTATCGAGGGAGCAACCTTTCGGAGGAGCCATTTAAATTGATCTGCTGTCAATCTCAGATGGTTTGTGTAGGCCGCATGATCCTCGACGACTAATTCCTTTAATAGAGCATTCGATGCCCCTTGCCTGTCTCTTCGTAATATCCACCTTCTTGTCCAGCATGACCGTTTCCTTGACCTCCTCTTTCTCTTTGTTATTTCGGCCACGACTTTGGCGGCAGCCAACGCAACCTCTTTCGACGACATCTCGTGCGGAAATGAAAATTCAACGTTTATTCTTCCCTAGTACTTTAGTTGACCAGTCAATTAAATTGCAGTGTACACGGAGGTCAACCTAGTTGAACGACACCAACTTCGGAACAGAGCGAGTGCGCGGAGTGAAAAAGTCACGTGATGTTTAGTTGACTTCCACCTAGTTGACTAGTGTACACGCGGCTTTAAACAAAAACAAGGCAAGTTGTTTTGAGATGCTCAGTCAACACATTTCTTTGGGAATTTATTGAATGGGCGAATTGCACCAAATCCGTGAGATGTTGAGGTAAGACCTGTTCCGTCCGTATCACCCTTCCATCTAAGTTGATTCAGTTGTCATGCCAAATGCAGGATGTCTTGTGTAGAAATATGAAAGTTACCAGCTATACATTTAGGTTCATTAGATATGAGTAATGCAGAAACAGAAGAATGGTGAGTTTCAGGTACAGGCAAAGCACTTACATGCGTTTTCGCATTTCACCAATACTGTTGGATTCAAGTTGCATTACCAGTTCGGATATAATATTCTTGTGGTGATTTTATGTTTGTGTCATGACGAGCTGAACATAGTGAAAAAGCTTTAGCTCTCAATATCTTAATTCTTCAAATTAAATACCTCATGTAATCCTTGCGATTCTCTTCAACATATGGATTCTAAATGAAGTGATTTTTCATTAGCATGATAACAAGACAAGAATGTCTCTTTTTGGATCAATGCTGGCAGCGAAATGCAACGTCATAAACTAAATAACGATAAAAGGAATTGACTACTGCACTGCTTTCAACTTCATCTGGCAAAATTTCACAATTTTAAATTTTTAAATAAAAAATAAAATTCTATAATATTAAAATCTAAAATTCATTGTTTGTATCGCTTGCAAGCTTAGGCATTGTATCAGATTAAAATTGCGATGTCCGGCATTGCAGCAGTCATCAAAATGATATTTTACATCACGAGTGTGAGAAAGTTAAAATGATTTAAGAATGTCTCACTAATCTGAATGGAGAAATGAATGTTTTGCTCTTGCATTTTACTCTTGGCGTTTCACTCGATGAAACTATCAATTCAGAAAGTAAACGTAAAGTTTAAATGTGCTCACCTCCAAAACTTAATAACTATATATTGATGCCAGATAGAGATAACAGCACCTGATTGAAAGAAAAAATTTGGTAACGACAACGACATCAAGCAAAGGACACGGTGGTTTGCTTGCTTTTACATCACAGAAACCTGACTTCAGTTTCTTGTCGGAGCAAGTGGATTTTTTGGACGGGGGATTGGTTGGAAACAAAACACCCTCCAAAACAACAAATACCAGTTGATGACTTAGCCTAGTGCAGTAAAGTATAGTAGGCTTTGACGGAAGCTTACTATTATCCTACAGATCATTTTGCGTAGATAGGCTTTTCGAGGAATTAATTGTCAGAGGATTCTATAGATATAAATTGTTACCACTATTTCTCAAAGCAAAGGACTTAAAGTTCGAATTTTTAAAAGTACGTAGCATATGTTTCACATTGCTCATGTTTTTATGAGTAGTATCTAATTACTAGCTTTAAACTGGCATCATTATTTGAGTTTACCAACTACCTGGGGATGTTCTAGACGACCAGTAGTTCTACCTAAATGCATCAAACCTTTTTTAGGAAGGGTGTTGAACGAAACGAATTTTTTCGACCTTCTGCTCCTCGCCTTGGTGCAGAAATCGTAATTAGTAGAAATACTGAAATTTTAAGATGTTGATTTCTAACTCATTCGCAATCCTTAACCTTCATGTCTTTCTGGCGACCAACTTTTGGGTCGCTACCGTTTATTTAGAAACGCTTTCCTAAAAGGTAGCCCACTCGATCAAGTTACTATTTTGCCTTTTGTCCTCGCTATGTTGTAGCCACACCAGAGATTCCTCAGCGGGTCATCTTCAACTCAATGCATTTTTGAGCCTATTTTCCATTGTGATTGGTTCGTGAATGACACTTGTCGCTTCCTTGAAGAGAAATAGAGCGAATCGGACCAGGCAAATGTAACTTCTCGCTGTAACGTGAAAGATGGAACAATGCGTCACAGACGGGACATCTACTTGTATATTTCTCCCTCTCCTGACCATTATCCTGATTTGTTTGAAATGATAATTGGAACATATGATCGTGCATAATCATAGTCAACCTAAATGTAGTTAGCTTTTTGCATCAACATTTCATCATCCATGTGAATGCCGTTACTGATGAGACTCATAGTTTGCTTTTGTTTAGTGCAATTCCTGATCTCTCTAGGAAATTAGAAAAGTAGGTGAAAATGCGAATGATGTTGTTGCAGTACCTAACCATATACTTATAGTATCTTGTGACAACATTGGGTTGAGTTTCTGCAATGTTTATATGACTATAAACTGCGTTACAGACGATACCGGAAAGCTTGATAAAACCTTTTATTGATCTTCTGCAGCATAGTAAGACAGACAATGATCAACTTTGATGGAACAATGTACTTTTGACTTCAATAATCCTATGTCGGCTGATCAATCTTCGATTCGCGATATATTTCGTAGCATTCATATTACAGACTGTACATTAAGAGTATTTGACCCTGATGCATAGCTAGAAATCCGATGAACATTTGAAACCGGGTAGCCTGGTGTTCTGTCTCTATCATACTGAAAGCTCATTCAGATGTAACCAATGGCAAAGGAGAGTGAAGCAAGGAGTCGATAATGCCAACAGAACTCGTTCGTGTGAATTTGGTGCAATTGACCCAAATGCTATTCATTAACACACTACTGACATTTCGTCTAATTTAGGCAACCAGCAATATTAATCAAATAATGCTTTTTGAACACATCCACAGTTGAAAATAAGAGCAGACCTGATCATTCGATTGCTATCCACAATTATCAAGACTTTATTATTAAATTGCGCACTGTATATTGTATTTGCCCCGGGTATTGCTGAGAGTTTTAATATGGAGTTGTGCTGATGTTGATGGATGTGAACTAAGTTGTAATATTGATTGATAGCATAAAGAAATAGTTTCCTCTTCCTGAGTAGGTCCAATAAAAATAAGTGTCTTGTCCACGTAGAGCACTACCATCAAAAGGGCTAAGTAGGCGGTTTTTCTAACGCTGCCTTCGTCTCTATCAGAAACCCGCCTTCGCCTTCGAACAAAAAGGCCACCACTTCCTCCACAGTCCTCTTTCTCCACCGCACCCTAGAAATCGTCTGCGCCTCCAACCAAAGAGGTCGACTGCCCTCGCCTGCACTGCTTTGCTGTTAGCATGCCGTCTCGTCAGGTAAACTTAAAGGGAACTGAGGAAATTTATTTTTTTTAATGATCTACACGGCCTGGGGTGATAGAGGGTAGATGTAGGCCAGAAGGTCGACATGTAGTGGGTAACAGTCGGGGGACGCATCGCCCGCCTGAAGAGACGTATTACGTCTGTCTTTGAATGATCTCGATCACGTAGCGACTACGCCGCCGAACTCCAGGCGACCCTGGACGATTCGCGAGCGCGCCTCTCCGCCCAAGTGAACCGTGAGGTACTGGGTCGCGCGACCCCCTGGACTCTCGCGTTACTTTCCCGGATTTTGACGTCACGGACGTTCCCTTTGAGTCGTGGACCTGTAAGCAAGTACCCCCCTTCTTTTCACTGCATACTCGCAACAAGCTTCCCTGAGCCGGCGAATCGGGTCACGATACGTATCTTCTTACGGTCGGCCGTACACTTCACTTTTGACACGTACACATTTAGCGACGTGACCGAGGGAGGTCGTGCTATACCTCCTGGCGTTACACTGTAGCTTAATTCACTACCTTGCGGTACGCAGCATCTTTCTCTGGAGTCTGTCTGCCACTATTCCTCCGCACTCCCGTACCTGCGGACGGTGCGATCCTTCATTACCTTTCTCTACCGCGGCCTCTGCGACCGTCGCTCGACGTGCACGGTCGGACGTCCTGCCATCGTCAACTGACGCCGTTCGTGGATACTCTCCTGGCGCGCCGCCTCACTCCTCGCCCGCTAGCCCTCTCTCGGCGACGACGCGAACCAGCTTTCCAATCAAAATAAGTGTCTTGTCCACGTAGAGCACTACCATCAAAAGGGCTAAGTAGGCGGTTTTTCTAACCGCTGCCTTCGTCTCTATCAGAAACCCGCCTTCGCCTTCGAACAAAAAGGCCACCACTTCCTCCACAGTCCTCTTTCTCCACCGCACCCCTAGAAATCGTCTGCGCCTCCAACCAAAGAGGTCGACTGCCCTCGCCTGCACTGCTTTGCTGTTAGCATGCCGTCTCGTCAGGTAAACTTAAAGGGAACTGAGGAAATTTATTTTTTTTAATGATCTACACGGCCAAGTGGGCTTGCAGAACCGTAAATCGGCAACTCTTACAAGTTCTCCAGCAGTAAATTGGCAACCCACAGTAAATCGGCACAGTTGCCGATTTACGCATGGAAGATGAAATATTTTTCATTACCTGTGGCAGTTTGAGCAACAATAAAAGTTTTAATCGAATGACCGAATGTTTCGCTATCTCTTCTGTGAATTTCAACATTTCCCGTTGCCCGGTTGCCATTTTAGCTCATGAACTTGTGAATGCGGAAATTGGCACTTACAAGTTGCAAAAACCTGTTTTTGATTGTTTAAGTATATTAAACCATAAATGAGTATTGAAACAAAGGATGACTAATTATTTGAATATAATCATTCAACACGTGGGGGAAACTCCAGCTGATTTGATTCGACGATAGGATAACTTGCAAATGGGAGATTTGTGGTTTGCTAATTCATTAATATGAAAAGAGAATATATTCCACCAGCTAGACTAGATAATTTGCATAGCTGAATTCAAGTGGAATCATGAGCGAATATAGATGTAGGCTATGATATCGCACGTAATCATTATTTCCATTTGTAGATCCGCACTCAGACCATCCAAGCAATTCTACGTATAAATTTACTAAGATAATTTATAAGATATTCATAATTAGATCAATGCATTTAAATGACAGCCATCATTTTTGCTGTCAATGTGTAATAAATGATGATAATTATCACTATGTGCAGTGATCAATCGACAAAAAATGAGTTTCCAGCAAATCAATTATCAAAATTGTATTATGCTAAAATTGTAATATATGATTAAATGCCATAAATTCATTTTGCCAGCATTTGAAGTATCAGCTGATTTTACAATTGTATAGCAATAGGCATAAAATTTCAACATGTACATACATGTTGAAAAAAAAAATATATATATATATACATCACATTACAGGATATAAAGAATATTATTAGAAGTGTTGTTGATATATTCTAATAATGTAGCATTTATGGACTGTGTCAGATAATACATAACATCTGAACATATGATTATACTTAGTCACATAAATCTTTGTGCGTAAACTCGTTTTAAATTGATTATTTAATACTGCATGCTGTATATAATTTGTTGTCCTTTTCACATATATGTCAGAAAATTGCAGTGTTGAAATTATGTAAGTTGAAAGGCAGTGATTAGTCCACGATATTTTTCATACGAATAAGTAAATTAATTCCCCTGAAAATGTTATTCCCACGGCATCTTTCGTGTGGATAAGTAAATTCTACTAAAAATGTTATTCTCACGAAATGTTTCGTCAGGAAGTTGTATACCTTCACTTACAAAAGACCTACAATTACAACTACTTGGCTCTAATCGAAAATGCTAATTATACAATGTCAGACGCGTAGCTAGCATTAAATTTGTGGTCGGGTACATTGGAAAAAAACCTTCTTCCAATAAAAAATAGGGGCCAACCAGCTATTTAAAGTAGGGGCCTACCTACATTATTAACCCTGCAATAGTAAATAGGGTCTACTAAATATCTACCCGTAGTTAAAAAATTGGACAATTTATAATAATGACTATTTCTTAACATTTTGGTCCTCAAAACTGTGGCAACCAATGAAGTAGGTAGAATGGACTTACATATTAAAAACGGAAAACTGTTTTTTTGTACTCGGCATGTATACTCTGTCCAAGTGTTCAAGTATACACGAAACGCATCTAACTGAAAAGTTGTTTCTGTCATCTGGATAATAGTGAGAAATGATTTAAATAATACCAGTAACATCAATTTTGATCAAACGTTCACGATCCACACTGAGTCTACAGAGCAAGTCGGGATAAGTCGGACTCATTTTGTAAATCAAGCTAAGATTATTTCACGTATACGCAGATTTGGAAAAATCTTTTCGGTGTAAGTTAGCAAATGATCATCACAGGAGAGAGAATTGATAATAACTTTTTGACCTCAACTTTTTCATACTCAACCTCAACTCTACTTATACTTTTATGTGAGAAGGTAGTTTGTCTGCAGTCATACTTGAATTTTGCAATAGTTCAGGTCGAGAGACCACCAAGCCATCTACGCCACTGAATTTGCAGATACAGCTCCCAAAGTCTTGAGTCTAGAGCAAGCAATCGATAAGATCTGACGGGAATCCTTCAAAGTTTCACTGATATGCAGCTTTCGCGTCTTCTTTTTCATGGTTCCGATTTGTGATTCGAGTATGATATACTCAAAACTCAGAAAGTTAGTTAAGCAAATTGAACAGGTATAAACACATGGAGATGGAATTCCACATCCTCGACACAAAACTAAATGTGTTTTATGTTTTACGTAAATTCGCAAGAACTAATTTATATTCTAATAATTTTATGAACTAATTTACCCTCTTTGGACTGTGCCGTTTGCAAATAGTACTACTCATGACTGGCTTTCACGTTCTATTTAAAACATTTGGACTACTCATGTAAATGTCTGTATAACAAAAGAAATAATGAGAGGTTTACGCCAGAATTAGTGATTTTACTATTAAGACATAGGTTTACATATCTTGACAGTTTGAGGCGATTTAGTAAACATCTAACCCTATCACACAATTTCTAAAAAAATTTGAATCTTGTTGGAATGACACATAGGCGAACAGTGACAGAAATTCGGTTAGATACAGTAGACCCCATTAACTATTCTTATGAAATTTTCTTGATTGATACCATCTTATTCCAGCTTTGAGAGGAGATGCGCAAAAGGTAAAAATCTATACACGTTTAAAAAGCTCACTGGGCTGTCCACCACAAAGACTATGAATGATTCATAGTCTTTGGTTACCATTTTTAATTTGAAAAAGTGCAAAAAATAATTAATTGTTTACTAATTTAAATTTCATTGCTCAGAAATTGATAGTCGATGACATCAGTCGAATATCATGCATTGAGATGGCACTCAATTTTTGACGTTTTGTCGACATGCAAATCCTGTACAAATGTGTATTTTCATGCTGAGTGTCACATACGTCTTGTGATGTCTTGTTTTTGCTTTCCGATAATGATGATGGAGCAATAGAACCTAAATATAGACAGCCTGCGTTACACGTTAAACCTTGTTCTTTGGTTTCGGTTAGTACATGTTTGTGTGATTTATCATTATAATGATTGAGTTGTTACAGTTTGGAATTGCGTACTTCCTTAAAAATTTAGCAAGTCTGTTAATTTCAGTACCTTACGAGGACATTTTCGCGAATGATTAGCTACAACGCTAATCATAATATCATCATCGTTTTCATAATCATTTTTATCATCGTCTTGGAATGACAACTTTGATTTTTATTTCGTGGTTAAATGCATATCGACTGGCTAGATCAGTCTCATTTTAACAATCGTGTAAAAGTAATTATTCTGCTTATGAACAATTTAATGAATATGAAAATATTGTAGAGGAATGACGGCTTTCGACTATGCATTCAAGCAAATCCAAAGATAGTTTAATTTAAAGATGTAGGCCGGATGCTATGCCCACATTTTTAATTTTACCTACACCAGACAAGATACAGAATATATATGTTTTCATTCAGTCGAAAAGAGAACAAATCTAGTAGATTCCGTAAGACGCCACCCACCTATTTTGCATTAATGTCGCCCAGTGAAATTTCCTAAAAAAGTACTCCGCAAGCGCAGGGTGCGATCTACGTACATTTTCAGATCAGGTGTGCAGATTTTTTCTTGAATATAGGCCTACGCAGGGCCTACGACATTTGCAAAACTTATCGATGTATAATTTTCAATCTAGTGTGTAAATAAAACCTTGTGCTAGCAACACAAAAACGATTCTTTAATCTGCTGGGCACTTCAATGATGTTCTTAAAAATATTAACTGGTTTGCATAAATATACATGATAACATCATCACCAAAATGGATATTTACAACTGTAATCTATTCCGGAAAATGGTATGCTATCTATTTCCATCAGCTATTAATGGATATCAGAAAAACGTGAAGAAGATCTATCATACCGTTAGAACGACATTCTTTCAACACAAAATAGCGACTGACATTAATTGTCGCGTTTATTTGGTGGATGCATCACGAGATTGACATCCAGCCAGTTCAAGAAACGCAGTTAATTTTCCCAATTATCAGAAAATGGGACGAAGAGGACGTTATTCACCAAACTTCTTTACACAAGTCAGAGCTCAATTCGATATATCTTCAGAAGATTCAGGGATATCACCAATGCTGTTTATCGTCCAAAATGCAAATACTTCACTCACCATACCTATCATACATACATGTATATATCCAATGAAACTACCAGAATATAAAATACGTGTCCTGCAAGAGTCCAGTCTCAGCAATACCGCATCCTTGAACATAGTTTAAAGAACACGTCGAAGATGCGGATTAAACAGACTTGGTATGATTCTGAAACCGGAGGCCTACTTCATATGAGGTCACGGCTTGAGTGTAGAAATCGGTTTGAACGGTATCGTCAGAAATTATCTGCAGCAGATTGAGAAAAATCGTTTTCTTTGATAAATAATTGCTAAACCTCAATATGAACTGGCATTTTCATGTTACATTGACAGTAAGTTGAAAGCAAGAAATATTCACACTTAGAACAATATACCGTCATACGTAATGATTAGAAGCGCTATCAATGAAGTGGGTTCCAGGAAGTTGTGTGATGTAAGAGTTGATTTTTGAGAATTTGTCTGAGTATTGAGTGTCGTCCTGCCGCATATCTCATACGAAGAATGTGCATTTCCTAATAGCTGGACATCTAGTGCACTGAATTGCATGTAGACTCAAGGAGATTTTTGGAGAAAAACTATAGGCCTACTCACTTTTTTCAACCACAACCAATTGACTATACTTGATCTATCGGTATATCTGTTATTGAATATATCTGACACTTTGAAGGAAAATATAATCCAAAGAAATCCTATAACAATTGAAGACCTCTAAAGAATTTTTATAGAGGAACAGCGCATCATGTTTCGAGAAAAATACGATCCTCTATTATTTGATCCAAAAGAAATAAAATATATGTGACAGCCTGATGACTTCACGGGGAGTATTGAGTTGATGAAAACATTCGTACGTAACTTATGTAACTAATACAAGGTAATTTTCAAAAAGATTCCGTTTGTTTGCTTCAATTAAACCCATTATCAAAAAGCGTAAAACTTTAGGACGGCCGATTTTTGAAAATATTCATGTTTTTAGAATTCTTTTACGATTCTGTGTCCGTATCCTTTTATTCTCTGTCCGTTTCGCTATGTAAGCTAAGTATTGTATCTTGATAATTAGCCACTAATCTACCGGTACCTAATTATGTTTCGTTGATGTAAGGCGCAGGAATATTTGGTCGAGTACGCAAAAATAATTTACTCAACCAAGTTTAATCTTTCATGCATAAATCAACGTAAATTATCATTCAAAACATAATGAAAGCCATTAGTGTCGTGTCAGTCTTTAAGCATCAGGAGTTCGAATCTCCTGTCTCAGCGCTACAGAGATTTCGGAAGATGCAATAACTGACCGACCTAAATAGCCTATTACAAACATAGTGAAATTTCGATGTGGCAAAAGATGCTGTCCAACATGAATTCTATCGGTGCGCATAGTGGTATATGCAGCATCTTAGTTGAAGCGTAAGTTTCAGCATGCTGCGGTAAGAATGTTGCTCTCAATCGCCTGATATATTCCGTTATGCAATAACCACAAAACATAGGTCATACTATGGTTCTGGAAATCCGCTGTCAGTAAATTCCTTTATCATTACAAACGTCAAGGTTGCTGATCCTCAACTCCCGGCGTGGGTGCCAACCCAATTTGAGTAAAAGTCAGCAGATACTCCGCAAGTTTAACTATCAGCCGAATGCAGTCCATGACCAATTGCTGAAACGCGGATACTCTGACATGAAGGGGCGGTGGGTGCTGGGTGGCATTTGAGGTTTTGACGGTGCAGTTTGGCAGCACCAACATGCATGCACCCCACTTTGCTTGAATGTTTTTCATTATCCCGGGCCAAAAAACAGATCACTCAGATGCATACTCGTAGTGCCCCGGTGAGATGAAGGGAGTGCTGCGAGCACATATCGCATGATCAAGTGGAAACATTGATGTTTGGATTCTCTTGACCGAGAGCTATATGCTCTTTTTACTTTGCACGAAATTACAGTGAAATGCCGTATTTTTGATAAGGCCTAATTGTGATCCGATGAATTGCATGAAATTAATGATTGAAAACATAATTTCAGTTTTACTACCCTTAGAATAGTCATGTTTGCCATGTATGCTTTTTGAAATTGGTTAGGTAATTTCTTGAATTAAACAATGATCGTTACATTTTTGACAGCAAATGAGAGATCTGGATACAGCGCGATCGTTGGGGTCTCCTGTTTCTATGATGTTCAGTATAATGGTCATGGAGACAGTCGTTAATCTGACCCTCGGTCAGTTTGTCTCTGTTCATGTACAATCTTATTCTTGTGGTGGACGAGTTCGATAGCAGAAGTTGTCAACACGCGTGCATTCTGTTACTGCGATAAACACTAACCTAATCACACCTTAAGTCCCTCTCCTCTTCATTCGATAGGTTGAGGAGCTATTGATTGGCGAGGCGTGATAAAGACCCCTCATTACGCACAGACAATCACGCACGAGTAATCTTCAATTCAGTTTGAGTAATCGTCGTGCGCAAAAGAAGCATGCGTGCGTAAGACCGAGTCCCCTCACGAAATAATCATTTTAATCTCAAAAATAATATAAAGATGAGTTGTTCACTGTGAGGTTATTTATGCTGAGTAGATGAGAAGTTGAAAATGAAATGTCCTTTTCGGATGTATGATTTCGCAACCCTCATACGGAGTTGTGGACGAATACGGGAATCAGGTTAGTGTTTAGAGTCAAGTTAACTCAAAGTGGCCAGACATCCCGGTTTTGCCGTGTCTCAGTTCAAAATTTCAGCTTCAGATATTTTTATTTAAATTTAGTTTAAAGCATAGTAAACCACGTGTGCTAAGAATAGAATGCGTACGTATATTTGTAGACTGAAAATCATAAGCTGCATTACAAAAGGTCGAGTTACAAAGTCAGAAAAGTAGAAATACGTATAAATATAGTCGTAAGTATTTCTGTGGTCAGAACAATAGGAAAACATTCAAATGTACTGATTATATAAGGTGCATGCATAAGGAAAAAATGTTCGCAGTCTTCTCTCGGTGTGACAGAGGGGAATGAAAGTCAGTCATAAGAATAAGAATCAGTCATGGATCATAGCGAGGTCGAGGCAATAAGTCCTGAACCATAGAAAAAGATCTCAGTCTATATCCATACCATGAGCGCTAAAATCAAGTTCTATGTATTGAACGTAACGAGGTAAACAATCAATGATTGAACATCGATTGAAGAAATGCACTAAAAACTACTGAAAATGGGAAGGTATTCAGTAAATGACTGCATAATTGTTGATATGAAAAGCTAACACCAGAATATACACACGAAATAACAGAGAAATGTAAAACCAAACACAGCTGCCTAAATCGATTTACATTACATTAGGCGAGAGAACGAAGTAAAAAAAAGATTCCATGATTCTCATAGTTTGATGATTACCCAACAATTTTCCTATGCACTTATGGACCCATTTTCTTACTTTGTAAGGTGACCCGGTTTTGGATTTAAAAATCTGGTCACCTTCAGTTAACTGAACCTGTGAGAAGACAATCAATTTAATTGGTTCTTCAATCACGTCTGTGGTGCAGAATTTGCCTGGCGTCAATCATGCTTGCTCCCGATTGCAGCGTGAGCGTGAGTCACCGCTGACAGACACCAACACAATATTCGTTCTCTCTCGAGTCGTATGCTTTCAGCGATGGCTTTAAATAGTAACTCTGGGATGGAGTGACCTGCTGTGACGGTTGTATTGTTTAGTCCGGGAACCAATATAAACCAGTGAGTTTAGCTGCTACACGTTAGCGAATTCAAGTTAAAAATGAATGTATCACAGAATTAAATATTTTGTTTGTATGCTTCGGTTTGCTAGAAGTGTGATAAATACGAAACCTATTACCCATCGAAGAACCTATTAAGTGGGCAAAAAGGAATTCCTAATACCTTACAGAAATAGGAAAAAAAGTCGTGCGTCGTTTGCGGATTAATGTGAGTTCCAGCTGAGTGCTTCGATTGCCAAATTTCCTTAGGATTCGAAGAATTCAGATCATTGCGCACAAGTTTTCTCCATAATGTTGGCCCCTCCGATCATTATTAAAGAAACTACCAGGCGTACGAAAATTAGTTCACTTGATGTTTTCACATCCATTCCTCGGCATTTCTCACTGTATAGTGCATTCAATGAATCGAATGTTAACCCGACACGATGTGTGTTTTGGTGTGTGCGAAATGATATCACAGCACGCACGCATCTCTCACTGGCTCTGGTGACAGCTCATTGTTTGCCATTTCCAATAGCAAGCGATACACGAATTAATCCATTCGAGAAGGAACAAGGTGTCAAATTCTGTGATGTGCAATTTCGATATTAAGGTTACATATAACTCTTCCTTTCTAGGAAACCGAAGCGCGCGCAGATGAATCTAATTCTGTGGAATGTATACTACTACAGAATAAAGACTATACATGTAGAAAATCGTAATAAGATGGTCAGAATAATGATAAAATTGAAACGATGTAGAAACCTGCAGCCACGCAAATTTGCCTAGAATAAGATGAATACACTGCAAATTATGCTCTAGTAGAGCCAAGTAATCCGTTTGCTTCATTGAGTGACCGATCTTAGACGATCATCAGACTGAGCACATTTCTTTCAGTTACTATGCTGCTCTTGTTTTTCTCACCACGCTCATTAACTTATGAAAGGTCGTTGAAGATTTTCTGTAGCAGCACGAGTTGACGATTACAACTTAACAATTTCTTAAAAAAGCAAGTAACACGTTTGGCGATAGCATGAGCTGCATGCCTTTTCTACCGTACATTCATTGTTCTGAGTCACTAGGATATCTTCGTCTATCTCTCTCTTATTTCGCTTAAAAGTCATAGAGAGCTCATAACAGCCAGTTTGCCGATTCAGAGAGTAATGTTCAGCCGAATATCAGTCAGATCGGGTTGTTTTAAGTCATTATGATGCTGTTGAATCTCGTGCATCACTCAGAACTCAGAAGCCAGGGAAAGATTGTTGTATCTTCTCTGGCGGCACGAGTTGTCGATTTACACCTTCTACAATCTCTTAATGCAGCAAGTAACCAGTTTGCCGATTCAGAGAGTAATGTTCAGCCGAATATCAGTCAGATCGGGTTGTTTTAAGTCATTATGATGCTGTTGAATCTCGTGCATCACTCAGAACTCAGAAGCCAGGGAAAGATTGTTGTATCTTCTCTGACGGCACGAGTTGTCGATTTACGCCTTCTACAATCTCTTAATGCAACAAGTAACCAGTTTGCCGATTCAGAGAGTAATGTTCAGCCGAATATCAGTCAGATCGGGTTGTTTTAAGTCATTATGATGCTGTTGAATCTCGTGCATCACTCAAAACTCAGAAGCCAGGGAAAGATTGTTGTATCTTCTCTGGCGGCACGAGTTGTCGATTTACGCCTTCTACAATCTCTTAATGCAGCAAGTAACCAGTTTGCCGATTCAGAGAGTAATGTTCAGCCGAATATCAGTCAGATCGGGTTGTTTTAAGTCATTATGATGCTGTTGAATCTCGTGCATCACTCAGAACTCAGAAGCCAGGGAAAGATTGTTGTATCTTCTCTGGCGGCACGAGTTGTCGATTTACACCTTCTACAATCTCTTAATGCAGCAAGTAACCAGTTTGCCGATTCAGAGAGTAATGTTCAGCCGAATATCAGTCAGATCGGGTTGTTTTAAGTCATTATGATGCTGTTGAATCTCGTGCATCACTCAGAACTCAGAAGCCAGGAAAGATTGTTGTATCTTCTCTGGCGGCACGAGTTGTCGATTTACGCCTTCTACAATCTCTTAATGCAGCAAGTAACCAGTTTGCCGATTCAGAGAGTAATGTTCAGCCGAATATCAGTCAGATCGGGTTGTTTTAAGTCATTATGATGCTGTTGAATCTCGTGCATCACTCAGAACTCAGAAACCAGGAAAGATTGTTGTATCTTCTCTGGCGGCACGAGTTGTCGATTTACGCCTTCTACAATCTCTTAATGCAGCAAGTAACCAGTTTGCCGATTCAGAGAGTAATGTTCAGCCGAATATCAGTCAGATCGGGTTGTTTTAAGTCATTATGATGCTGTTGAATCTCGTGCATCACTCAGAACTCAGAAGCCAGGGAAAGATTGTTGTATCTTCTCTGGCGGCACGAGTTGTCGATTTACGCCTTCTACAATCTCTTAATGCAGCAAGTAACCAGTTGCCGATTCAGAGAGTAATGTTCAGCCGAATATCAGTCAGATCGGGTTGTTTTAAGTCATTATGATGCTGTTGAATCTCGTGCATCACTCAGAACTCAGAAGCCAGGGAAAGATTGTTGTATCTTCTCTGGCGGCACGAGTTGTCGATTTACGCCTTCTACAATCTCTTAATGCAACAAGTAACCAGTTTGCCGATTCAGAGAGTAATGTTCAGCCGAATATCAGTCAGATCGGGTTGTTTTAAGTCATTATGATGCTGTTGAATCTCGTGCATCACTCAGAACTCAGAAGCCAGGGAAAGATTGTTGTATCTTCTCTGGCGGCACGAGTTGTCGATTTACGCCTTCTACAATCTCTTAATGCAGCAAGTAACCAGTTTGCCGATTCAGAGAGTAATGTTCAGCCGAATATCAGTCAGATCGGGTTGTTTTAAGTCATTATGATGCTGTTGAATCTCGTGCATCACTCAAAACTCAGAAGCCAGGGAAAGATTGTTGTATCTTCTCTGGCGGCACGAGTTGTCGATTTACGCCTTCTACAATCTCTTAATGCAGCAAGTAACCAGTTTGCCGATTCAGAGAGTAATGTTCAGCCGAATATCAGTCAGATCGGGTTGTTTTAAGTCATTATGATGCTGTTGAATCTCGTGCATCACTCAGAACTCAGAAGCCAGGGAAAGATTGTTGTATCTTCTCTGACGGCACGAGTTGTCGATTTACACCTTCTACAATCTCTTAATGCAGCAAGTAACCAGTTTGCCGATTCAGAGAGTAATGTTCAGCCGAATATCAGTCAGATCGGGTTGTTTTAAGTCATTATGATGCTGTTGAATCTCGTGCATCACTCAGAACTCAGAAGCCAGGGAAAGATTGTTGTATCTTCTCTGGCGGCACGAGTTGTCGATTTACGCCTTCTACAATCTCTTAATGCAGCAAGTAACCAGTTTGCCGATTCAGAGAGTAATGTTCAGCCGAATATCAGTCAGATCGTGTTGTTTTAAGTCATTATGATGCTGTTGAATCTCGTGCATCACTCAGAACTCAGAAACCAGGGAAAGATTGTTGTATCTTCTCTGGCGGCACGAGTTGTCGATTTACGCCTTCTACAATCTCTTAATGCAGCAAGTAACCAGTTTGCCGATTCAGAGAGTAATGTTCAGCCGAATATCAGTCAGATCGGTTGTTTAAAGTCATTATGATGCTGTTGAATCTCGTGCATCACTCAGAACTCAGAAGCCAGGGAAAGATTGTTGTATCTTCTCTGGCGGCACGAGTTGTCGATTTACGCCTTCTACAATCTCTTAATGCAACAAGTAACCAGTTTGCCGATTCAGAGAGCAATGTTCAGCCGAATATCAGTCAGATCGGGTTGTTTTAAGTCATTATGATGCTGTTGAATCTCGTGCATCACTCAGAACTCAGAAGCCAGGGAAAGATTGTTGTATCTTCTCTGGCGGCACGAGTTGTCGATTTACGCCTTCTACAATCTCTTAATGCAGCAAGTAACCAGTTTGCCGATTCAGAGAGTAATGTTCAGCCGAATATCAGTCAGATCGGGTTGTTTTAAGTCATTATGATGCTGTTGAATCTCGTGCATCACTCAGAACTCAGAAGCCAGGGAAAGATTGTTGTATCTTCTCTGGCGACACGAGTTGTCGATTTACGCCTTCTACAATCTCTTAATGCAGCAAGTAACCAGTTTGCCGATTCAGAGAGTAATGTTCAGCCGAATATCAGTCAGATCGGTTATTTTTAAGTCATTATGATGCTGTTGAATCTCGTGCATCACTCAGAAGCCAGGGAAAGATTGTTGTATCTTCTCTGGCGGCACGAGTTGTCGATTTACGCCTTCTACAATCTCTTAATGCAGCAAGTAACCAGTTTGCCGATTCAGAGAGTAATGTTCAGCCGAATATCAGTCAGATCGGTTTGTTTTAAGTCATTATGATGCTGTTGAATCTCGTGCATCACTCAAAACTCAGAAGCCAGGGAAAGATTGTTGTATCTTCTCTGGCGGCACGAGTTGTCGATTTACACCTTCTACAATCTCTTAATGCAGCAAGTAACCAGTTTGCCGATTCAGAGAGTAATGTTCAGCCGAATATCAGTCAGATCGGTTTGTTTTAAGTCATTATGATGCTGTTGAATCTCGTGCATCACTCAGAAGCCAGGGAAAGATTGTTGTATCTTCTCTGGCGGCACGAGTTGTCGATTTACGCCTTCTACAATCTCTTAATGCAGCAAGTAACCATTTTGCCGATTCAGAGAGTAATGTTCAGCCGAATATCAGTCAGATCGGGTTGTTTTAAGTCATTATGATGCTGTTGAATCTCGTGCATCACTCAGAAGCCAGGGAAAGATTGTTGTATCTTCTCTGGCGGCACGAGTTGTCGATTTACGCCTTCTACAATCTCTTAATGCAGCAAGTAACCAGTTTGCCGATTCAGAGAGCAATGTTCAGCCGAATATCAGTCAGATCGGGTTGCTTTAAGTCATTATGATGCTGTTGGATCTTGTGCATCACTCAGAAGCCAGGGAAAGATTGTTGTATCTTCTCTGGCGGCACGAGTTGTCGATTTACACCTTCTACAATCTCTTAATGCAGCAAGTAACCAGTTTGCCGATTCAGAGAGTAATGTTCAGCCGAATATCAGTCAGATCGGTTTGTTTTAAGTCATTATGATGCTGTTGAATCTCGTGCATCACTCAGAAGCCAGGGAAAGATTGTTGTATCTTCTCTGGCGGCACGAGTTGTCGATTTACGCCTTCTACAATCTCTTAATGCAGCAAGTAACCAGTTTGCCGATTCAGAGAGTAATGTTCAGCCGAATATCAGTCAGATCGGTTTGTTTTAAGTCATTATGATGCTGTTGAATCTCGTGCATCACTCAGAACTCAGAAGCCAGGGAAAGATTGTTGTATCTTCTCTGGCGGCACGAGTTGTCGATTTACGCCTTCTACAATCTCTTAATGCAGCAAGTAACCAGTTTGCCGATTCAGAGAGTAATGTTCAGCCGAATATCAGTCAGATCGGTTTGTTTTAAGTCATTATGATGCTGTTGAATCTCGTGCATCACTCAGAAGCCAGGGAAAGATTGTTGTATCTTCTCTGGCGGCACGAGTTGTCGATTTACGCCTTCTACAATCTCTTAATGCAGCAAGTAACCAGTTTGCCGATTCAGAGAGTAATGTTCAGCCGAATATCAGTCAGATCGGGTTGTTTTAAGTCATTATGATGCTGTTGAATCTCGTGCATCACTCTCAGAACTCAGAAGCCAGGGAAAGATTGTTGTATCTTCTCTGGCGGCACGAGTTGTCGATTTACGCCTTCTACAATCTCTTAATGCAGCAAGTAACCAGTTTGCCGATTCAGAGAGTAATGTTCAGCCGAATATCAGTCAGATCGGGTTGTTTTAAGTCATTATGATGCTGTTGAATCTCGTGCATCACTCAGAAGCCAGGGAAAGATTGTTGTATCTTCTCTGGCGGCACGAGTTGTCGATTTACGCCTTCTACAATCTCTTAATGCAGCAAGTAACCAGTTGCCGATTCAGAGAGTAATGTTCAGCCGAATATCAGTCAGATCGGTTTGTTTTAAGTCATTATGATGCTGTTGAATCTCGTGCATCACTCAGAACTCAGAAGCCAGGGAAAGATTGTTGTATCTTCTCTGGCGGCACGAGTTGTCGATTTACGCCTTCTACAATCTCTTAATGCAGCAAGTAACCAGTTTGCCGATTCAGAGAGTAATGTTCAGCCGAATATCAGTCAGATCGGTTTGTTTTAAGTCATTATGATGCTGTTGAATCTCGTGCATCACTCAGAAGCCAGGGAAAGATTGTTGTATCTTCTCTGGCGGCACGAGTTGTCGATTTACACCTTCTACAATATTTTAAAGAAGCAAGTAACCGATTTGACAACCGATACAATGGCCTCCTTTCAACAGACATATCGCATTGCTCAGTCATATCAGACAGATCGCATTGCTCTAATCACGATGTTGTTGTTCATTACCGTTCCTCTAAAGTACTTTAATTGAATATTCTTACTGCATCAGATATTGACATAGCAGATGTTTCTAATTAATTTGCTGGTTTATCACACAACATCAAATGTAAGCAATGATTCATATTTTAAATCATTAATTAATAGGCTATTTGCCATTTTGCCATACCACATTGTGTTAAATGTATTACAGTACTAAGGCTGATGGCAACCATTAGTACCCATTACTAGGAAACAATGTTTTTTTTATCTGGTGAAATTTTACTTGTAGAGTACGGAAATCGGCAGCGTGAATATGAGTTCATATAATAATTAAAGTTGCCGATTTACGCATTTCAGCGTCCTAAAATATTTTTCAAAATTTTCAATTTTCTCCAAAAGTATTGATTCAATGCTTATGATTTTCCGTCAGAATATTACCCCGCGGTAGACCAATACTGTAGGCGAATTTCGACAATTTTGGCTGCGGTTTATCATTGTGCCAATTTACGGTCTCAGCACATGTGTTGCCGATTTACGGCTTCTACAGATATGTGTGCATTTGCGGACTGCTAAAATATTGTTGCAAACATTGTTCGATAAGAAGCTTTTAACCGTTGACATGGTCTCTTCACTGTATCATCTGTCAAAGTTCACCACTATTTTTTTGAAGGTGGCCTAGAAATGTATTCCAATATATTTATGGAAAACGTAAGAGCATAATCTTTTGCTGTACCCTACCTTCTCTCCTTTGTCTTTACATATCCAAATTTTATTCAAACAAATGTAACGAGGCAGACACCATCTTCCTATATTTATGTGTCGTGCCGTCGATATTTTGCTTTCACGTGAGATGATAGACATTATTGTAATTATTAATATTGAATATTGTTATATATTTTTCAAAAACTTTTGATCAGAATTTTGATGAAGTTGTGAAAATATGTTCTCTACATGCGTTGAGTCATTTGTTAGACCAGACAAAAACCTTGCTAGACTGTCCACGACGACGGCGAAACTGCTGTTTTCATAAGTAATGCAGCTTGGAGTCCTTTAAAAGACTTCGGAACTGCTTTCTTAAACTTAAGGAAGTATTTCACTGAAGAGACTTAGAGGGGGCCAGACATTTTTTATCCAAATTTGAGGAAAGTCCATGCATTCGACTTCTAATTTTTATTCTTTAGCGAGGCCTTTCAGTCACTTGGAGACTAAGATAGCCGAAGACAGCTTCTTGTAGTGACTAATCGAAAGGCCTCGCAAAAACAATATAAATTGGAAGTCGACAACATCTCTCGCTTTCGGGCTTTCCTCAAATTAAGGAAGTAGTTTCTCTTACCTTTTCTACGAATGTTTACTTTTATCTAGTTATTTATTTCAGCGCATCAGAATTGGAACAACTGCATGCATGCTCTTATCTGATGTGAATAATTTTTTTCCACTATCCAGTTGTATATTGTGTATGAGTCCTAGCTGTTGCTATGTTAATACATGAAAAGTTTCATTATTAATTGTTTTGTAAATTTCATCGGCAGCAACTGCGGGAAGCGCACTGATCTCAATGATGTGGTCATATTTAGCACACAGCTTGCTGGGTCAAACAGTCCCATTCTAAGCAATTAATATTATACTTCGCAGTTTATTTATGGTGCTTACTAGGCAGAACATTGACAGCCTACGCAGCACCATACTAGGCAATTATCATAAAACTTGGCAGTTTATCTATGGTGCTTACTAGGCAGAACATTGGTTGCCTACGCAGCACCACACTAGGCAATTATTATAAAACTTGGCAGTTTATGTATGGTGCTTACTAAGCAAAACATGGATAGCCTACGCAGCGCCATACTAGGCAGTTATTATAAAACTTGGCAGTTTATCTATGGTGCTTACTAAATTAAGCATAGCATATTTTTTTTACTCGGGATGTTTCTGAATTATGCAACCAGGTTGAAAAGGAAAATTGCTGATACATATACAGTACAACATACTCATTATCTACTGAGCATTGCTTCATGTAAAATGACTAAAATGACTGAAATGTCTTTGAATGATGTCCGTGTTTCTCGTGTTAACTCTACTTTCATCATTTTCATTTAATCAAGGTTCCGTGTTCGTCCTATCACTAATGAAACATCTTTGCCTTATAGTAATGGAATCTGTCAGGACCACGTTAGTGTTGGCAGTCGCTGGAAGCTTCGATCATCAACGAGGAGGAGTTCCAGTTGGCTATACGGGGCCTGTCGAAATAGCGGCATTCCTAGTCTCCTCGGCACCAACGTATCGTATCATTACAGAATTTAACTCCCTTAAAAACCGTAGGTTCATTCCGGCTCATGATTCCCGACTCTGCCACGGTTTTACCGAGCTCGACCTTTTAGAGGCTCCGTCTGCCGAACAAGTGTGGGAGAGGCTTCGGCTTTTCCTACAACATAATAACGGAGCGGACCGCGTGCTGGGTAATACCGTGGGATTGAAAGGTCTGATGAGACGGATCCCCTGTTTAGTTTCCCATCCGGTGGCGGAGGTGGATTTGGGAACATGGGAGGCGCGCCGCACTTACGCCTATAGGTCCCGCACCGAGTGCTGTCCCAATCTTCATCAAAGTTTCATTAGAAATCCATCCAACGGGGGGTGGTTTGGCGTGCGGTGCGCCAGGAAAGTGGCGCACATGATAGTCATGGCGTTGCGGGCTACTCGGCCTATAATACAACGATCACCGGTCACTACGACTGAACACGAGGCCTTTAATAACATTCCGATTAGGGACGACGAAGGCTCCAATTCTGAGGATGAGGACCACTTCGTCCTAACCGTCCGAGAGGAAGACGTGGCCTCGTGGTCTAGTCGTAGTCACTCCCCGGTTCGTCAATTTGAACGGGAAGCAAGCCCTACCCGCCCACCTTCCTATAGGTCCATATCCCCTCCTCCTGAATATATCCCACCAACCCTCGTACACAGGCACACTAACACAGACCCAATTGCACATACATGTCCTACACCAAACATACCTACCCTTGGTCGGCTGCGTATGCAGACCATTACCAGGATTTACAATTATTTCAACGCAGATTGGCAATCTTGAACACAAGCTTACACCCATCATTCACAAAATTATTCAAATTGCCCCAGCCCCCTATCTATTATGACGACCAGTCCACTATTCTCGATTTTATATCCGCCATATATGTAGCATCCCTTTAATAACTTTTGTACCTAGATAAGATAACCTTTTTTTAGACATAATTAGCACTTAAAAACATCATTTGTCGCGAGGACGCGACTTTTCTCAACGGATAAGGAATGTAATACATCACAAATTATTGCGATTAAATTTAGAATACAATGTGAAGTCGTAACGCACATCCCGGGGTTTGGGTCCTGTTCAGACATGAAAATAAGATACTGTAGACATTAAATTGAGTAATTAGATTCAATACATTAACTAGTTGTTCCTTAACTTGTTTTCTTTGTTTTGGTGTCGAGGCATGACGTAAGGATTAGTCGTTGTCGCGTTACATAAATAATAGAAGAATGCAACGTTGGACTCAAACAAATAGATGCTAAATCACATACCCAGTGTAAAAATATTCGTAGGGCCAACCACGAGACGTTGCCGGTGTGCCAACGGCATTTTGTCCCGGTGAATCGTGGTTGGGTGAACGGCTACGCGTGTCCGCTCAGCCGACGGTGCAGGGTTGGCACACCCGACGCTTGCCTACGGTCTACCAACCCATGTTTTCTCTTGCTTTTACTCTTTCATGAATTTTTTATTCAGTTTAACTGGTCATAACTGCTTCACCACTATCTGAATTACTTACCAACACCAAAGAAGGAACTGAAAAGTCATAACTGAAAACGACCCATCTATTATATTAGAATAACATTATACATGTATAAAAATATATGCAAATATGTCATCACGGTCATCAGCTATGATTGCCCTATTCAGAACATGACAGGTAAGTCATGGAAGAAAACTATTTACAAAAATGCACAGAAGTGTACACGGTTATCCAACACGATCAATCAGAATCCGAGTCGATCAACAGCTGTCTGTGCGGCTTCTTGTGGGCTCCACTCGCTCGCCTTTTTCGACCACCAGCGCGGTCTTTCGCTCCCTTGAGAGAAGCGATGCAAGCCTTTTCAACCTCACGTTCGCTAATGCCACCTTCGTATAACTTCGTGAAACATTCTGAAATTAAATTAGTACTAGATAGAACTAAGAAGTATTAATATGATATAAAATGTTACGCTGAAATAAAGTAGCGAACAAAAAACATGTTTGAAATTACTGCTTAATGCTCTATCATAGTTCTGCACGACTATATTTAGAAATTCAATAACTGATCAATTTGAGAGAAAGTTTACAACAATCGCTATTCTAAACAGAAAAAATATACATTTCTGTTTGTAAAAGGAATCTATGGGTAAATCAAAATGGCCATGGAAACACGTATAATTCAATGTTATTTAAACGAACAGATTTTGCAGTGACACTTCGTCATAAAACTTCAAGGGCACAGATGCAGAAAATGTTCACGAGAAGGTCTTATGCAGGAGTTCAGCCTTGAGATCAGCTTTTTGAAACGGGAGAGTGAGGTAATTGCCTTCAATGTAAAAGGAAGTTAATTTCAAATCTGAGCGGCAGCAATTGTGAACGTGACAGCGCCAACGGTTTCAGCGGAGGTTTTGAGATTAACAATTTCATAGAGGACGTAGAACGTCTATGTAGGTTGCTTCGGGAGGAGTTGGAGGAAGATAGGTGAAGAAGGGATGAGAACTTCATAAAAATTGGGGAAAATTTTGTCATACTTCATTTGGGCAGATAGATATCCTTCTTTTAAAAAGCTACGATATGCAACATTAAATCCACTAGCAATAATACCTACTATGATCAGGTTTAACAAATCGAACAAGATACCTATCATCAATTCTGTTATCACAGTAGTATACATTTTCATCATTATTCAAATTATTGATGAAGATGAATTATCAATGAAAAAAATAGAAAAGGAGCACAAGACTGAATTAGTGAAATGGTCAATAAATTTGAATAAAAATAGATCATTGATCATTCATCTACCGTTATCAAATGTACATGTATATCGCACTTTTTTAAGAAATAATTAATGCCAACGGTTCGGATTCAGGCGTATTAGGCTTGCGCTAATACAAGATTCAATTAAAATGAATACTGCATTGAAAAAAGTAAGAGGGCGTGATTTTAGCTGTCTTCATTGAAGATACACTTTTCACTAATTCAATGTTCCTCCATTAACAGTAACAATTAGAAGTAAAGCCGTTTGATTATCAAAAGTATCAAAATCAACATGAGACTTACCATTATATAAGGGGAGAAATACTTTCTTGAAACTAATTTGCTCATCCGTCAATTAGAGCCAGCCCTCTGAGCCATACCGGTTCCGATAAAATTAACTTGGATTTGCATGTCAGGCGACAAAGTTTTATTTAGCATTCGTCGAAACAGTTCCGGCAACTGTTTCGTCCTTACATCCCAATAGAACATTCATCTGTAAAATTAATGGACGAGAGATTACATTGTATCCATGCAAAGTATCATGATATTTATTATCATTTTATCGCTAAGCCAGAGATTGCAGTGGTTACAATTTTCTATTAACAGGTAAGAAAATACAAATTAGCCGGTTTACTGATCAGAAATGCCAAAAATCTTAGGTATGCTTCACTTCAGAGCGTGTGAGATAGCGAACATCATGGATCCATTTACATGAACGTGCATTAACAAATATTTGCTCATTAAAACAATCAAAGCAATATTCTCTATTAGCATTGTTGGGTATATACAGGATGGGCCACTATTCCCTTGCACTTTTTAAAAGCCTTGATTGTAAATGATATTCTAATTAGAAGATCTATTTTAAATTGTGATTCTAGCCTCATGCGTATATGATACTATCTCATATTTAGGAATATGCGATGCTTATGCACATGGTTGGGAGATCTATGACATTGCATCTCTAGAAATGGTAAAATCGACTGTGATATCTTATTACTTGGATTTGGGTTTTAGAAGCTAAGAGATGCAAAGCGCTCTTTCATGTAAAATTTTTAAAAAATTAGATATCTTTGAAGGAATGCATATCTTTCAATGTATCAGCAAATAGGCTGCCAACTTCTCTCAACTTCAAACTTCCTTGGATATGGTTGATTCATCGCCTTACAACACGCCATTTCTCACTCAGGCTGCGGCATGGTTATCAGACCGCTCAGATAAAGCAATGCGGATGGTAAAGGACAAACTGCGAAGGACCTATGACACCGAACCTCCAAGAGGAGAGCAAATCCGAAAATGGATGGAAAAGCTTTTCGAAATAGAAAGCATGAAAGACATCCAAAGAACTGTCGTCCAAACGAGCGTAGAGATAACGCTGAAAGTATTGATGCATCAGTGGGGGACTGATAGAAACGAGGGATTTGGAAGGTTTGTGTTATGGAATACAATAAAAATGTCAATTACTGCTTTATTAAAGTGCTTATTTTTAATACTACGAGTAGCTTGCTCATAATTCAGTTTGTCCAATTTCTCCTAAAAAATGCAAGGGATAAATAGTCCACCCTGAACATGTAGTTAGCAAAGATTCATTAACTACTAATGACCGAAGATTCCTCAAAATGCTGTAGGCTACTCAGACTAGATGCCACTAATTCAGGTAAATGTCCATATTAGGATTTGACATTATACCATTTGAAGTACATGTACTTACCAGATTTTCCTTAGAAGAATCATCATTGATGAAACAGTGGTAATCACCCCAAGTACTGATGACCACCCACTTCTCCGCTGATGATGTAGACATAGTAATTGTTGTTCGACTCGTCAAGTCCTTTAACATCGAATGAACTTCTCGTAAGATGCGTTCACATTTTGATATTCGTAGTCTATTCGATAATTCCAATCGCAATCGACCGTGAGAAGTATTAAGTCCAAACCTGACTTCCTTTCGATCTCGTGCTGTAACAGTGTTAAATGTTGAGCACCAAAAGTTGAAAGTTGACGACGCAAAACTCAAGTCAGCTGGCTCAAATGCGCCTGAATGCCTTTGAGTGCTTTCCACGTTTGGATCACTTCGAGGAGGAAGAGATGGAAGAGGAGCGGAGGTGAGCAGGATGACGTGTTGGGAACAGGGACACGGGGGCTTGACGTTCTGACAGGAATAGGAGGTAATTGAGGTGGATTCACTTTCTGAAATGGAAACTATAAATGAATTATTTTACTTTTGAATAATATGAATATCTTCTTTACATTGGAAGTATACCAGTTGTGTATCATAGATAATCTCCGACGCATAAAAGCTATGATTAGTGATAGATTAAACTTGGATCGATCTCGATCATTCCTGTCAGCATTAATATTATTCCATTTTTCCACTTGTTCTGGCATAAAATGTCGGCATGACTATTTCGGAAGTTATGCAATATCAACACACACCTCCGTTGCAAACGATATAATTAAATATTGAGTCACAACCTCAGTTGAAAAATGGGAACAGACCTGAATAGCTGCTATTTCATCCTATCAGGAATCATCAGCAGACCTAGTTCACATTCCCCAACACCATCACGACTCCCTATTTAATATGCAGCCATACCCGGGAATTCAAGTGCGAAAACGCATCAATTTATTAAAAATACCATCAGTACTACTAAAAAGCGGAATGCGGTAGTCTACTGTTGAAGGTATCATCATAATAAATTCGGTGCCTGCAGAAGTCTACGGTAACTTGCTACACACCTCCGTATGTATCACATAGGATGCCAGTAGTTTGAATTACAAAAAAAAAACTCTAGCAACAGTGTTAGATGAAATTATTAAAAACAAGAATTGAACTGCCATGATGTAATGAACTACTTAAGTGAGACACACTGACAGTTTGAATCATTATGCTTTGATTCAATGCACTGTTGCTGACATACAGTTTCCGCGGGTATACATTCGCCAAAGCGAAGTTAGCTTCCGCCTAAACGGGATGATCGGCGGAAGAAAGAAACCCTGGTAGGTGGTATGTAAAGTCTGTCTAAGTAGACTATGTACATGTATATGTAATCAAATGTCTGAAACGAAGAATCTCTCATTAGCATAAACTGATAGCACTTTCATCGTAAGATGTCTTTGCCTTTCTACAAGGTATATCTGCTGTAGATTCAGTTTCGGTTTCGGTCTCCGTAAATATCCTCTGAATGTTCGTCAGTCTCTGACGGGGCCCACCTGTGTAATCTCCGGTACTACCCCACTTTCTCTAAAGATTTTCTCGATGCTCCAGTTCTTGCTCTTCAACATGATACATTGTTCTTCAGCAGCCCTCAACATGTGTGCCTCTTCGCCAACTTGCATCACAATGCCTTGGCAGTACTCACCATCGTAGGTGGCTTCAACTTGCACTGTATTACGCAGTCTGACGTCAATCAAATTATTCATTGTGAACGATTTGGTCTCTTGAACACTGCGGATGTCGAACGTTTTGTCGCTCTTAAAGAAAATGAGCAGATATTTAACCATTTCAAACTCCATCTGAAATCAAATCGATTTTTTAAGAAACATTTTGTAAAAAGTTTAGTCATTTATGATTCATACATGAGGTATTAACTGTAGTATACTTTTCAAGAAGACACATGACTGTTTACTGACCCAAATGATCTAAAATAAGTGTAAGTACTACATAATACAATCGACACTTAGGAACTCGACGCCTTCATATCATAATTTTAGGTTCATATCACATTCAAAGTTTCCGAAAAGAAGAAAGGAGATTGAGCGTAAAAATAGCATATATTTTGCATTGGGTTATTATACAAATAAAATACAAGAAAAATGAATCAACCATCATACGTTATTCACACTTTTCTATCAACACTAACCATAGGAATAACCAAGAAACGATCAGGAACATTCCGTGGTTAAAATAATGCACTTTCCAACATACGGTTCGTATGAACAAGGAGAGTTGACTTGATAAAGAAACCGATTTTAAAAGATGTAAATGAACAATACGGATAGTCGTACAAAGAATTCACAATAACGTAAAACAACACCTTCTAACACTACTTTTCGATCAACTATGTTCACTAAACAAAGTTGTCCATTACTCAGAACAACACAATTATTTGGATGACAGCTGTTCACGAAAAGTTCCTCTTCCGATTGATCTATGAACAAATTAGCTATTACTGACAAGCTATTAACAGTTTGTCTGAACATATTGCGGGAACATTTTAAACGCCTCTTTAAAATAGACAGATAGTTTTCAAAACAAAATGTGGACCAATCATCCAACACGCCATGATCGTGCACAAATTCAGGAATATGCCGAATAATATGACTATTATACGATGAAAATTTATTTTCATATAAAGGAGTCAACTCCGCACAGAAATTTTCTATACAGGCAATAGAATTCTCTATATATTCAACGCAGTATTGTGGAGAGCATAATGAGTACATTGAAAAATGCAAAAGCAAGAAATGTCGATAATAATCTCTATGAACTAAGTCTTTGAACAGAAATGGACCAATATACAATAGGAGGGATCTATACTCCACGGCCTTGAAGTGCTCCAACTCAGAAAGACTTCTCAATTTCCTATTGAACTCTCTTGGAAGTTCTTGACGAACAATCTCAATACGTTAATCAGTCGACAGGGCAGATTCATAATCCAGTTAAATATCAGGTTAGCGGAAGCCCTCCGTAGTTATAAAAAAATTCTTTATTTTAACCAGCTTTATTTGCCTAAATTCTCGGCGTCCAACGCCTTCGACGGACAGATGTAGAATGTACAAGGAAGAGAAAATTGTTCACAAGAAGTCTCGTGAAAAGTTACGTCATATGAAAAGGGAAACTTCCTTACCTCGTCACGGAGCCATTCATAAATTGGGAGACAGAACTCCAGTCTGTAGTGAATTGTACGGTATGTTGAATCATCTCATGTTTCCTATTGATGGATGGATTAAATTTGGAAATGAGTAACGCTTCTGATATCGCTGTACTTTTAGTATCATGACATTTTTCAAGGAGTTGAATATTGAACAAATCTATGCTTTTATTGGGGGTATCAGGATGGCATTTAGTTTGGTGTTCCGAAAGAGCGCTAATGTTGTTCTTCATGTCAATAGACTTGCTATGCTCCTTATGTCTCGTTATTAATTGTCTGCTAGTCCTACCAATATACGTTTCCTTGCAAATGGCACAAGTGTATCGGTAAACTACATGTCTCAACTTACAAAGAACTCTATTAACCTTATTCATATTTTTGCTTTCCTTATTGATATCACCGCAGACTTTACAATTGCAAGTCATGAGACTGTTATTATTTTGAGGATTAGTCACAACGTTAAGCAGTTTTGGACCAGGTATATCTATTAATCTCAACGGATTTGCAATTTTTGAATAACTTTTCTAATTTTTGTAGAGCACGAATCTGAGATAAACGGAATTTTGAGATTGCTGTATGCTTCTTTAGTTTCCTCCTCTTTGTTTATTTTGTGAATAGTAGGCCTACCTACTCGGTTTCTCTTACTTTCTATTTTCATAAAATCTTTTTTATCATAACCATTATCTTCCAGTTGTCTTTTCAAAATTTTTATGTTGTCGTTGTATAAATTGTTATTGGAAGTTGATTCTTCAATAGTTTTGAATTTATTTACCAAAAAATTCTTCTTAGTATGGTATGGTACGTATGAATCTTTTCTAAGGGTGTTCCCTGAATGAGAATCTTTTTTATACCAAGAGTAGATTACTGTACTATTCTCAATTTTAAATTTTGCGTCTAAGAAAGGAAGCCACCCGTTATTATCAGGGAGAGAGATCGTAAATTGAATATCATTTCGTAACTGAATTGAACGTCCTCAGTAAGTCATTAATTTTTTCTTTATTGTTTTCTACCGGGCCCATGAGGATATCATCTATATACCGGACATAAATCGTAGGATTGGAGTTTAATTCTTTCAAAGCCTCTTGTTCAATATGATGTACGTAAATTATAGCAAACGATGGAGCGAAATGTGCTCCCATAGGTATGCCTTTCTTTTGTTTATATACAGTGTCCCCACATCTAATTTCATAATTATAGCAAATGAAAGACAAACATTTCTCTATATCATCATCGTCCATACCAAAACAGTTAATTTTGTCTCTACATTCTCTGAGTGATTTCATGATTAGCTTGATTCCTGAACTTAGGGGAATGCTAGGATATAAATTAGAAATATCCAGTGAAATGAAAATTGGATCTTTCATATGTACCGGTACTTGTATATTTTCTACTTTTGCTATAACTTCCTTCTTGCTGTTAATATTAGATGGAATATGTTGTACTATTTGAGTCAAAATTTTTGATATAAGCCAGTCTATCTTCTCTACTGGGTTGTTCCTGACAGAGGCTACCGGGCGTATGGGAAAACCATTTGGCTCCGGATCTTTGTGATCTTTGATGAACGAAAAGAAATTAGACGGAAGCGAATTCATGCTTTGTAGAGCACTCGTCTCTTTCCTATCAAAATTGCATTTGTGACTTATAGATTTAATCAACTTGTTCGCTTGTCTTTCTATGCTCAAGTATTTTGGATTATCAACCTTCACGTAGTTATCAGTGTTATTTAAAAATTCATGATTTTTTTCTACCAATTTCTCAGAGTCTGTAAGGACTATTCTGTTCGTTTTATCAGATTTAACTGGTACTACGTCCCAACTAACTCTAACCACAAACTAGAACTACTTCTTTTTCGAAAAGTTTGTACGTACCTTTTGACTCTAATTATTGTAGAATACCGCCTCCACTGTCGAAAGAGAAAGAAGCTTGCATAGAAGCGTTTAGTATCCAACTAAAAGAGATTCTACATACTGAGACTAAGAGATTTAGTCGTGATGATAAGGCCAATTCGGAAAACCGAGCGATCGCCAAAACGAAGAAATTCTGTAGTGATAATAACGTAGTACCAGTTAAATCTGATAAAACGAACAGAATAGTCCTTACAGACTCTGAGAAATTGGTAGAAAAAAATCATGAATTTTTAAATAACACTGATAACTACGTGAAGGTTGATAATCCAAAATACTTGAGCATAGAAAGACAAGCGAACAAGTTGATTAAATCTATAAGTCACAAATGCAATTTTGATAGGAAAGAGACGAGTGCTCTACAAAGCATGAATTCGCTTCCGTCTAATTTCTTTTCGTTCATCAAAGATCACAAAGATCCGGAGCCAAATGGTTTTCCCATACGCCCGGTAGCCTCTGTCAGGAACAACCCAGTAGAGAAGATAGACTGGCTTATATCAAAAATTTTGACTCAAATAGTACACATATTCCATCTAATATTAACAGCAAGAAGGAAGTTATAGCAAAAGTAGAAAATATACAAGTACCGGTACATATGAAAGATCCAATTTTCATTTCACTGGATATTTCTAATTTATATCCTAGCATTCCCTAAGTTCAGGAATCAAGCTGATCATGAAATCACTCAGAGAATGTAGAGACAAAATTAACTGTTTTGGTATGGACGATGATGATATAGAGAAATGTTTGTCTTTCATTTGCTATAATTATGAAATTAGATGTGGGGACACTGTATATAAACAAAAGAAAGGCATACCTATGGGAGCACATTTCGCTCCATCGTTTGCTATAATTTACGTACATCATATTGAACAAGAGGCTTTGAAAGAATTAAACTCCAATCCTACGATTTATGTCCGGTATATAGATGATATCCTCATGGGCCCGGTAGAAAACAATAAAGAAAAAATTAATGACTTACTGAGGACGTTCAATTCAGTTACGAATGATATTCAATTTACGATCTCTCTCCCTGATAATAACGGTGGCTTCCTTTCTTAGACGCAAAATTTAAAATTGAGAATAGTACAGTAATCTACTCTTGGTATAAAAAAGATTCTCATTCAGGGAACACCCTTAGAAAAGATTCATACGTACCATACCATACTAAGAAGAATTTTTTGGTAAATAAATTCAAAACTATTGAAGAATCAACTTCCAATAACAATTTATACAACGACAACATAAAAATTTTGAAAAGACAACTGGAAGATAATGGTTATGATAAAAAAGATTTTATGAAAATAGAAAGTAAGAGAAACCGAGTAGGTAGGCCCACTATTCACAAAATAAACAAAGAGGAGGAAACTAAAGAAGCATACAGCAATCTCAAAATTCCGTTTATCTCAGATTCGTGCTCTACAAAAATTAGAAAAGTTATTCAAAAATTGCAAATCCCGTTGAGATTAATAGATATACCTGGTCCAAAACTGCTTAACGTTGTGACTAATCCTCAAAATAATAACAGTCTCATGACTTGCAATTGTAAAGTCTGCGGTGATATCAATAAGGAAAGCAAAAATATGAATAAGGTTAATAGAGTTCTTTGTAAGTTGAGACATGTAGTTTTACCGATACACTTGTGCCATTTGCAAGGAAACGTATATTGGTAGGACTAGCAGACAATTAATAACGAGACATAAGGAGCATAGCAAGTCTATTGACATGAAGAACAACATTAGCGCTCTTTCGGAACACCTAACTAAATGCCATCCTGATACCCCCAATAAAAGCATAGATTTGTTCAATATTCAACTCCTTGAAAAATGTCATGATACTAAAAGTACAGCGATATCAGAAGCGTTACTCATTTCCAAATTTAATCCATCCATCAATAGGAAACATGAGATGATTCAACATACCGTACAATTCACTACAGACTGGAGTTCTGTCTCCCAATTTATGAATGGCTCCGTGACGAGGTAAGGAAGTTTCCCTTTTCATATGACGTAACTTTTCACGAGACTTCTTGTGAACAATTTTCTCTTCCTTGTACATTCTACATCTGTCCGTCGAAGGCGTTGGACGCCGAGAATTTAGGCAAATAAAGCTGGTTAAAATAAAGAATTTTTTTATAACTACGGAGGGCTTCCGCTAACCTGATATTTAACTGAATCTCAATACGATTGTTAATCAGTTCTTTCTGATATTCAGGTACTTTACATCGAAGCCTCACTCCCTTTACTGAAGAAAAAAGGAAGGTACATAATCTTTTCATGATGCCCAAGCAAACACAATGCATGTAGTCCGGAAGAAAATCGTTCCTCAAGTCTACAAAATTAGCCAGTGGTGACAGCGACAGTTGATTGCTTTCGCGACCTTCAACATACAAACGTCTTTCTCGAGATAGGTTACACAAATCTGAACGTGAGCAATATGGAAAGAATAGACGCCTGTCCCCGAAAATGCCCTGTAATCTACAATAGCTACACCCATCTTTCGCGGAGTGTCCTTTAACACATTGTAAATATGCTCTGGCTGGGGCATCACACACGAAAAAAAACACGACTCAGAGATAATTGGTTGCTGCCGATGCGAAATGGTTCTAAAAAAAGCTGTCCCAATTCGTTAAGTAGCCGTGACAGAAATGTCGGAAGATCAGGTTTACCAACACCACAGTAAACAGCAAGTGGCAGGGGCTTTTTAAACACACAATCCTTTATCTTCACTAAAATAGTCCAAAGTCCAGTATGTGAAGACCGAAACAGAGGTAATCCATCAATATTAATATACAAAATGATATTGTTCAATGAATTCGACAATTTCAAAAGCTTATTGTTTACACAAAATAAAAGGACATCCATAATGCTATAATACGCATACCGATTACTCTCAACCAACAGAGGTTGTATTTCAGTTTTCAATTGTATTTGATTTTTCAGGAGATGCACAGATTTTGGGACATCAACACCATACTTAATTAATATGGATAATAAGTACCCCATAGCACGATGGCTAATGCTGAAAAGAATCATGAATTTCAGTAATTCAGCAGACAAGCTCGAATCTTCTCTTGTTTCTTCTACATCTTCGAAAGAGTCAAATGCATCCAAGACAACACTACTGCTGACATGACCATCACTTGTGTAATCGACAGTTTCACTGCAATTCGACATGCCCACACTTTCTCTTGAATCATTTGAAATTATCGCATCGGAAACTAAGATTAGAATCTTCTCCTCTCAGTACAGGCTGATCCATGCAGTTCGTCAACGAAGCACACAGGCTTTCCCTTGCTTGTCGATTCACAGTTCTTTTCGACATCCTCCCTGCATAAGATAAAAATCTTTCTTCATTTCATGGGACCTTGTCTCTCAGAAGCATGGAAATGTCTAAAATTTGCCTATTTCATCTGCAAGTCAGTCTTATATGGCAGGCCTAGAAAAAGGATCTAACAAATAGATTTTCTTGATACTTTACATTCTAACTCGGTTCATACCTGCCGTTATGTATACGGAAGGATAGAGCTGAGTAACAAAGTTATCAAAAATTTCATTGGACCTTGTCTCTCAGAAGCATGGAAATGTCTAAAATTTGCCTATTTCATCTGCAATTCAGTTCTTATATGGCATGCCTATAAAAAGGATCTAACAAATAGATTTTCTTGATACTTTACATTCTAACTCGGTTCATACCTGCCGTTATGTATACGGAAGGATAGAGCTGAGTAACAAAGTTATCAAAAATTTCATGGGACCTTGTCTCTCAGAAGCATGGAAATGTCTAAAATTTGCCTATTTCATCTGCAATTCAGTCTTATATGGCAGGCCTAGAAAAAGGATCGAACAAATAGATTTTCTTGATACTTACATTCTAACAACGGTTCATACCTGCCGTTATGTATAACGAGGGATAGAGCTGAGTAACAAAGTTATCAAAAATTTCATTGGACCTTGTCTCTTTAAAAACATGGAAATGTCTAAAATTTGCCTATTTCATCTGCAATTCAGTCTTATATGGGCAGGCCTAGAAAAAGGATCTAACAAATAGATTTTCTTGATACTTTACATTCTAACTCGGTTCATACCTGCCGTTATGTATACGGAGGGATAGAGCTGAGTAACAAAGTTATCAAAAATTTCATGGGACCTTGTCTCTCAGAAGCATGGAAATGTCTAAAATTTGCCTATTTCATCTGCAATTCAGTCTTATATGGCAGGCCTAGAAAAAGGATCTAACAAATAGATTTTCTTGATACTTTACATTCTAACTCGGTTCATACCTGCCGTTATGTATACGGAAGGATAGAGCTGAGTAACAAAGTTATCAAAAATTTCATGGGACCTTGTCTCTCAGAAGCATGGAAATGTCTAAAATTTGCCTATTTCATCTGCAATTCAGTCTTATATGGCAGGCCTAGAAAAAGGATCTAACAAATAGATTTTCTTGATACTTTACATTCTAACTCGGTTCATACCTGCCGTTATGTATACGGAGGGATAGAGCTGAGTAACAAAGTTATCAAAAATTTCATTGGACCTTGTCTCTTTAAAAACATGGAAATGTCTAAAATTTGCCTATTTCATCTGCAATTCAGTCTTATATGGCAGGCCTAGAAAAAGGATCTAACAAATAGATTTTCTTGATACTTTACATTCTAACTCGGTTCATACCTGCCGTTATGTATACGGAAGGATAGAGCTGAGTAACAAAGTTATCAAAAATTTCATGGGACCTTGTCTCTCAGAAGCATGGAAATGTCTAAAATTTGCCTATTTCATCTGCAATTCAGTCCTATATGGCAGGCCTAGAAAAAGGATCTAACAAATAGATTTTCTTGATACTTTACATTCTAACTCGGTTCATACCTGCCGTTATGTATACGGAGGGATAGAGCTGAGTAACAAAGTTATCAAAAATTTCATGGGACCTTGTCTCTTTAAAAACATGGAAATGTCTAAAATTTGCCTATTTCATCTGCAATTCAGTCTTATATGGCAGGCCTAGAAAAAGGATCTAACAAATAGATTTTCTTGATACTTTACATTCTAACTCGGTTCATACTTGCCGTTATGTATACGGAGGGATAGAGCTGAGTAACAAAGTAATCAAAAATTTCATTGGACCTTGTCTTTAAAAACATGGAAATGTCTAAAATTTGCCTATTTCATCTGCAATTCAGTCTTATATGGCAGGCCAACAAAAGGATCTAACAAATAGATTTTCTTGATACTTTACATTCTAACTCGGTTCATACCTGCCGTTATGTCGGTAACGGGTAAACTAGGCCCACTTTACCCATAATCAGCAGTTGTAAGACCTGGCCCTGAGCCCTAGTCCTCACCGAGATCACAGTAGCGTTCAACCAACTAGACAATATAATTATAACCCACAGGACGACTGGGGAAAGGGAAACTCACCTTCTTCCTCGCCTTTGCTCCGATTCAGAGAAGGGAAGACTTCGGTAGCGTACCCGCACGGTTCCTGCGTTATCTGCCTCGATGATGTTACTGCTGGATATTTCCCCATTTAAGGGGAATTCTCCCTAGCAATCGCTTCACTGGCGTTCTGCGCTATTATGTCAATAATCTCCACTCAGAGTGTCTCTGGCTCTATTACTAGTATGGCAAGCCCCACCCGCGCGCGGAATAAATGCTTACCCCAAATATACTGTCGTATATTACTCAAGAAACTAAAATGTCCTATTATCACTCTCTCTTCTGTGAGAGTGACAATAGATAGAGCCGTAATAGCTGCTACGGGAATACTCTACCCGTGCATACTCTCGAAACTCAATATAACTCAAATTATAAATCACAACCGGTTTGCTCGCTGTCTGCACAGGACGAGCACACTCAATGAAACTGAAAGTCTTATTCTAGAAGGATCAGAGGTAACCTTCACTGCTTCTACGCTCTCTGATTGGTCCAGAGCCCTACATTACCCCCTTTTTTTAAAGAATTTGCCCTCAAATTCGGGCCCCTCCCCCTCTGGGAGGATCGCAGCAAAATAAATATCAAGTAGATATTACTAAAACTAGCGCTAAACTGAAAGGAACATACACCCAACCGGGCGGACTTCCGCCGCGCCGGCTCAGGGGTTATACAACCGCTGTGTATTGTCGTTGATAATTCCGGCGATTGCCTCTTCAGGCATGAATCTCGCCCTAGCCAGTCTTCTGACCAAGCTAACCGTTGACCACGGTGTGTCCGCCAGATACGGCGCATCGCTTTCCACCAAGAGGCGCTCAATTGGGATTAGCCGAAGAGCAGGGAACTGACCCTCTTCATGCCACGCCATGGTCTTCGGTGTCACTCCGAAATACATATGCGGACATTCGTCCACAAACGCTCTCAACTGCATCGGCGACATTACAGCGCAATGAAAATGCATCGGGTGCCTGGACATCTGTAGCGACTCTACCAAGACTTCCCACAACAGCGATAGAGCAAATTGCTGATTTTCTCCACCTCGGCAGTGGATAACCAGGGGAAGCCTGGTCTGACTAGCCAGTGTCGCCTGATGAATGAAGGTTACTGTCTGCATGCGAATTTGGCGCTCCGTCGGCTCCGCCGAACGAAGTCCAATCCACATTCCCCAATAGCCTCACGGACGGCCATGCTCTCACCCTCTGAGACAGGGCTTGTAACCGGTTAGCTGTTAGCATAGACGCATACGTAGGATGGCATCCTATGGCCGTAACGGTTGGGATGATCGGACTGTTTTCCGCTGGATCCGCGTCTATTGATAAATCCTGCCATATAAATGGTTGGCTCATAACATTAACTACCCCGGCCATGGAGGTACTGTACCCTCCATCTTTCGTGATTAAATCCGCCCAGGGAGTCTGTATAAGGATATCCCTCCAATGGCAATGCGAATCCCAAATCGTGTTATCTGAGCCTTCATCAGTTTGGGTTGCTTGATGGACCGTAGTCTCCGTCAGTCTTATCGTCTTGGCCATTGATGGCGCTTTCTGTCCATCTTTCCATATAGATGGCCTGCCTACTCTACGGATCAGTAATCCTCTAGCAACAGGCCTCTCGACCGGCCTTTCTGTGGCTATTTGGCGCAAGATAGGGCACTGCCTAGCTTCTTCGCCACCCATAGCTATTAATTGGCGTAATGGCTCGCTAGCGTTCTGAAGCGGATTGGTCGTTTCGGCCTCCTCCGGCTTCCGCGGAGGGGTCATAGCACGACTCGATTGAGCTCCCGCATCCGGTTGAAAGTTCTCCCAGTCTACTGGGGAGACAGCCTCTGTCTGTGGTTCTTCCGGTATTACCGTTAGAGGGTTCCTTTTCCGTTTTCCACGACCTCTTCCGATTTCCTTTCGCCTTGTCACGGAGTTGTCTCGCGTGGCGTCTTTGTTGATATCTTTTAACGATGTCTTCATACCTCTGTATGGCATGTGCTCGATACCTTGCCCACCGTTTCTAGGCGGACCCTTTAGACCTGCCCTTCTGTGGCACAACTGGGGGGTTTTCTCTGTTTGTGGCTGCCTCTATATTATATTGCCAGGCATCCTCTACCCGCTGTCGGTCTGACTCCGAGAGCCCTCGCAATCTTTGTCTCTGCTCTGGCGTAATACCACCTCCTCTAAATACTGTAAGGTAACCCGCTTCCGTGGCTACAGTCCGCCTGAGTTGACGTGCTCTCTCAGTATTTTGGAAGAACAATTCTCGCACTTGCGGAGTCATGTCTACCCCATCCATTAGGAAGTCCACCATCATGCTCACGATATCTTCCGTATCGGTCATCTCCTGGAACGGAAAAGGAAATTCTTTTATTTTGGGATTGTCAGTCATTACTCTTACTGTGACCTCCTGAGCGACCGGAGGAACTGAGCTCTGGTCCACCTCCTCGACCTCTGTGGTTTGAACGGGTGGCTGATCGGTGATAACCGTCTTTTCTCGGGGCTCGGTATGGTTTCAGTCGATCGCCATTGAATGTATGGCGTCTTCCTCCTGTTTTGTTTTGCTACGAACCAGGTACACCCCATGGGGGAGCTCTTTTGTTCCACTTCAAACGGCCCCATCCCAGGGTCGCGTTAGCTTCCTGTGTGGAACCTACCTGCGTATTCATTACCATAACCAGAATCTCCGGTCCTTATAGGTTGCCGGGCCGCCAGCTACCCTTTGGTCGTAATACTTTCGTTGCTGCCGCGCAGCTTCCTCTTCGTTAACCTCTATGATTTCCCAAGTCTTTTTCATCGTTTGGGTCAATCCCCTCGACATAGCTGATGACCTCTTCTGACGTGCCTCTTTCTACGTCCAGTTCGAAGTCCAGCGGGTACTTGTAATTTACACGTCCATACAGAGCCTCAGCCGGAGTGAATCCTGTAGACTTATGCTTACTGTTTTCGGTAGGCATAGAGGCAGCTAGGGATAGCCGTGTCCCAATTATCTCGCTCTGTCTCCGTCAGCGTTCTCAAAGCTGTCTTTAGGGTTCGGTTGAACGCCTCATTTTGTCCATTTCCCTGTGGCCAATATGGAGTCGTAAACGTCTTGTGTATTCCCAGCCTGTCGGCATAACTGTTCGATCAATTCTGATCTAAAATCAGATCCGTTAATCCGAGTGTAGCCTATTCGGGATTCCATGCCGTGTGATCCACTCATTCACTATAGCGGAAGCCACTGTCGTGGCAACAATGAATGTCCAGGGGAACATGTTTCCGCATATTTTGTGAACATATCTATGATAGTTAGAATAAATCGATTTTCCTCTCTGGTCGTTGGGCGCTAGCGGACCGATTATGTCCACCGCGATACATTCCATCGGTTTTCCGGTCAAAATTGAGTTCAAACTCGACCGATACCGTGGGTTAGGTCCCTTGACCTGTGCACACACCACGCAGTCACTCAGGAATACACTTACATCGGCTCGCATACGCGGCCACCAAAATCGATCCTTCACGCGATCGAAAGTTTTCTGTTCCCCTTCGTGGGACGCTCCTACTCCCGCATGCAACTCATAGATGTACTGTTATCTGACTGCCATTGGCAGCACAATACGCTTAGGTGACCCCGGGGTGGTCAAATAAACTAAATCCTCATCCGCCGACAGATGATCCCATTCCTTGCAAAGTCGTTTTAGCTCGTTCGACTTATTTTTCAATCGGCTAGGGTGCGGTTTTTCCGGCAATGATCGGAGCCAGGTTTTAAGCTGACTCCCGCCCAGAACGGTACGTTCGAAAACTTGACATGAACGTTCACATTAAGCCTCAGAGAAGTGCGTAACGTTTCAATACTTGAGTAGAACTTCAATACGAAAATTAATATAAGTTCGCAAGGTACGTTCGTGCTTTCGACGTTAAAAAGTACGTTCGCGTAGTATGCACAAATTATATATTGCCCCTCTTGTTAATTTCACGAATTCTATGATAAATTGATCCCCAAGGAAGTTAGAAAAATTATCATTACAATTTTACAAATGGGCTTAATGAATATATGGCGTCCATTAACAAAAGATCTGCAAAATTACGACCTAATAATTGCAGTACTCCTCGTAATTGGTATCCCCGCCGAGCAAGCTTTGTCCGCGGACAAAACGGGTAAGAAATGGACATCCGTCGGTCTTCCATTAACTCACACTTTTGTCCGCGAGACTACGGATAAAGAACGGCAGTATACACGGAAATCCATCGGGCTTCCGTTTCTCGGACTTTAAATTCATGAGAATTTACGGACGCTTCACGGAATATAAAACGGTTGCGCATGTCCGGAAATTTCCGTGTAAATTCTGATGTAATATACATGACTTGTTCTGCTTAAACTTAATCCGAATGCTACTTGATTCGTTTTTCTTTTAGTCCTCTTTTTGGTTTTATTCAAACAATCTAAGTCGAACGTTTGCTGAAAGCCTGGATGCAGATCACATTCCAGAATATTTTTGTGGTCTAGCGATGAACTGAAGATCGATGATGTAATTCGGCATCTTGTTTTTAAAGTATTATTAAATCGAAGCGTTTAGTTTTATGCTTGATTGCATGATATGTTTCTACTTTTGCCGAAGTGTGCGAGAGTACACCGTAGGCCGCCAGACTCGAACGCGTGCATAATTTCGACAGGAATATTATTTTTTTGCGTAACATGTAATAACCAGGGCAATTTTTTGCTCATTTTTATAACTATGATTTCAGTGAGCATAATAAGTAAAGAACATCGCCGTGCATGCATTGCGTTTCATTTGAATTTCTTTTCTATCGAATCCTTGTGTTGTGCATATCGGGCGATCTTGGAAGTGTGAGTTGTGTCCAATTCATTTTGACGGGCGGTAATGTCACTCATGAACCATATGCTTGCGTCTGCAAAGGCAATCTAGTCACTCTGTTACTATATAATTGCCTTTGGTTGTGATTCAGCTGAAGCAAATGGCGCGCGCGAATTTTCTGTTTGACGCGGCATAAGCACTTTTTCACACACGACACGCATTTTCAAGCAGCGCAATGTTTTGCTATCTTGTAATCGATCGCCCCTTTCGCTTACGTGATTGGCCAGGCCGTGAAGCGCAGTCAACGCCGGCAACTTGCAGAGGGAACAGGGAACAGCCGATCATCAACTTTCACAATTGCAGGCGAAAGTCGACTGAGAAAATTGACTTGGTTATCTCAATGTCTCACCGTTGAAGGTGGATGTGATTTGTTCAATGTTTAATATATATCTGATTCAGTGTGGTGCAGTTTGGAGAACAATTCAACGTCGTCTAATGGCATTTCACACCGATTTATTCCTCACAATCTAAATTAACTGACTGTACATCTTATGCCGTGAATAATTTTCTAGTCAGCCTGAATACAGGTCTGAATTTGCACTACATTCAATGGAAAATTGGTTTCCTGTGACGATCTTAGTGAGTCCTAGTCGTGGCCATTAGTATTCCAGACCCAACAGGCAGACAACGAAAAACAGCTCAATGTTGTCGACTTACTTCCATCTGCCATTGTCACTAGATACATGTCTTCTGCATCAACGATATTGACAAAATGGTAAGTCGGAAATTCCCTATCAGTTTCTATTTGCAGTCATGTTTCTTAACAATAGACTGTATTGCAGTCACATTAAAAACAGCAGGTCTCTTAAGGCCTAGACTATATTGTATGATAATATTTGATCATGCGTAACAATCGCGCCTTATGGATCCATGCGATTTGAATAGTTTTCCCAGTTCTTGGGGCGGATTTCACATCATAATTGACATGGTGACTGGTACATACAGTGTAATCATAATTTAACTATTTCATGAACTGCACAACTGGATTTTCCATTAAACGTTTGAATTTTCATTGTTTACGCAATACGTATGGAGTTGAAAATTATAAGGATTGATTTTTGCTAATAGAATTTCAATTTTTCATTTCATCACAGTATGGGACAATCGTGGAAATCTTATACATGATCGAAGTCTTACAACATAGTTGAAATTACGAATATGGCATACAAGGACAGCATAGACAAACTATAGGACACAGGCTGTGGAGGCGGAGGCGTAAAAAATTGGCCACCTACGGCTTTCGAAATTTTAATGAATGATGTGATTTAATATAATCCTATTATTTGATGTTATTTAATATACATTTGTTATAGATGCAATTTATGCCACCCAATATAAAAAATTACTGAATGAAGTTTGGATACCGTACATGTCCTCCATTGAACTAGATTCCATGGTTTACTACCGTACAAGTAATTCATCAGTCGTCTGTAGTGTATTTAGTAGTTGTAGTGTCCGCTATTCAATAACAGAAGTAAATCATGAAAACATATGGTGCGAATTCGGCTATTGTGATTTTAGTTACTTCGGCGTTTTGGACACCATCACCGCCGTTTCCTTTGATTAATAAATGAATTTTCATTAATTAGTGGGTATTGTATAGGCAACAGCTAGCCGACCATGTCTGTGAAGTAGATCCATTAAATTAACTTTCTGATTAATGAAATGTAGATCTAGGCTGGTTGAGAAAACATGAACTCATAGAAATCGACCATAATCCGATCTTTATATGAACGTCATATTTGTTATGTTGCTTTACCAGACTACGTGAGGGTCTAACTATACGCATGATGTTCATGAAAAATGGATTGCCATTGCACTCCAAATTATTTAACAGTACTATAGAAGGCTACTACTACAGTAGTAGCCTTCTATAGTACTGTTCAATAATTCGGAGTGCATGAATCTGGTTGGGTACTGGGGTCAAAGATGAACATCTATGACAGCAGTACCCAACCAAATTTGTTAGACTACCGTAGGCCTACCGTGTTAAGAATAGCAAGATTAATCATCAGTGTGTAGAACTAGACCGACAACGAAAAATTAATTATATCGTATAGCATCATATCACCTTTGTACCATGTTATTATTATAACTACAGCTGGTATATATTATACTATATTATTGCTGAGGTCTGAGGCGGAGGCACTTTTCAAATAGGCCGCCTCGAACACAGCCCTGATAGGACATGTGGAAAGACAGTGAATACATTTGAATCGATGTGTCAGTTCATGCATGCATCGAATTCATTTTATAATTCTAAAAATTTCTGTCGATGTTGCATCTACTAGACTGACTGGTGAAAGGCTTTTTTATACTACGGTGTTTTAGGTAAGTTTTAATGAAATTCGTTTCTACCAATGTTGGCCTTTGGTTTTAGTGTTTTTTAATGAACAGCGTAGTGAAAATCTCGGGTGTCAAGATTGGACCCGTAAATTTCTTTTTCAACGGTTATACTGATATGAATTAGTCAATCCGTTAACATGGGTAACCGACAAACAACATTATCTTGCTGCAATAACATAACATTTCAAATAATGTAATAATTCTCGTAATAATTACCACTCTAACACAAGCAATAATGATTATCAAAAATATCCACTCTAGTTCCCATCACAAAAGACTTCTATCAGCGTGGCGAAGGGGCATTCTTCGAAGGTGTATCAACAGGAATTGGAGGAAGAAAGGAAAAAGGCGGAAAAAAAACTTAAACAGGAAAAGAAAGAACGCGAAGGAAAAAAGAAATTCAAGCAGGAAAAGGAACACAATGAAAAAATAGAAAAAATGGACGCGCAAATATGTCTTATTGCGAAAGACGAAGAAAACATAAACGTTGAAACGTCGAGAGCCAATCTTCTATTAAAGGATGCACAAACCCGTCTCGATGAAAGCATAAAAAAGAATGATATGGATGGCATCAGTATAGCATCAGATCTTTTGCGATTGGCAAAAGAAAAAATCGAAAAAAAACATCCGCACAAGAAGCAACTTGAATTATTGAATTACAGAATAAAAAGCGGCAGCTCATGACAACTTACCACGAAATGACAATAAAGAAAAAAAGACTGTAAATAACGAACTTCAACTCTGTTGATGAGAGATAGTTGACTGTAGTGATAGCAATTTGCTTGTCCTCATTTTTTGTATAGATTATTTAACTAGTGTCACATTTTCAGTTGTTGATACATTTTTAACTTTTTTAGTGGAAAGATTGGACATTTTTACAAGTGTTTGTTTTTGAAGTTTTCTGTTCGGTAAAGCTTGTAAGTACATTTTGTACAAAACTTTACAATTCACGAAGTATTTTTCTTAATTTCCAAAGACTGCTATTCTCCAATAACCGAGAAGTTTGTAATTTTTTAATAGAGTTGTTTTTTTTTATAATGAATGTCAATTATTTTATAGCTCCCTTACATGTACAAAATTATTCATAAAGTTAAATAGCACTTGAACGTATTAATGTTTGTATTGGATGATAGTCGTTGACTTCAATTTTCAACGTATTTTACTTTGCCTCCATTTACGTAATTTATCTACTTCTCATAATAAACCTACTTATTAATTGCAATCGAATTTACGCTTGAACGATCATATTAGTTTGGTTGGAGTTTCACATGTAATTGATACAAGATTGATGACATGATAAATTTAATTTCAATTAAACAATAATATGCCTATACATAATAAGATTATGAAAACCTATTAAAAGCTATATATTTTTTTCGGGACTATAAATTTTAGCCTATATTTCTCACTAGAAATTCGTTGGGAGGCCTGACGTACATGCTACATGATAGCACACAACAAAAATCGGTAACCTTTCCTGCTAAGCTGAGCCCTACTGGCGCCTGTTCTACATAGAACACTTGAAGCTGAGGCCCTCTGGGCGCCTGTTCTACATAGGAACACTTGAAGCGATCTTCAGAACTTTCTATATACATCATAGCATTTCACTTTCTTGTCTGACGAACTATTTCAACCATATAAATTTCCAGGCAGAAGTTCGACATTCTGTCTGGAAATTTACACTAGTGAAGTAGATATTTTCGCAGCAACAACGTCTTATCAAGTCAATCATGCTAAAGTGCGACATTCATTATTTGGTTTAATGTATGTATTTCTTCTACTCTGCTTAGGCATTAAGCGATGTGATAATGCAATAGATTCTCAATGCTAACCTTCTGTATTTCTACAAATCGTATTGTAAACCGGGACAAGGCAATTTTTGAGATCTTATAAAAGTCGTGTTTAGTTTGTCAATTTCTATTGATAAGCATGAAGTGTAGACCGTCAGCATTAGTTTTTGTCACAGATATCTTAGGAAAATTTTGATATTCCTCACGCATAGAATTCTGCTCTATGTTCTGGTTTACACTACAGTTGTAGAGTCTCTATAAAATCTACACTTTCATTTTAAATGGATTTCTAGAAATAGTAAGTACGAGTAATTTTAATCCTTATTCCATATTTGGGATTTGTTTTGAGAAGTCGATTTAACCTACTTTTTGAGTATCGGGTATAAATGACTGCATAATGGTAATAACGTTATAACAAAAATTGACTGCATTTCAGTATCGTTATTATAAAACAAGGTTATGAAAAACGGAGAGTCAATATAAATGATCATGAAAAATTGATATTCGGGTGTAACTAAAATCAAGAAAGATGAACAATATAAAATGTAAATGTAAGTAGATCTGCTAACTTACCGGGTGAAAAATGACAAAAATTTGGTAAGATTTTATCGATAAGTTCTTCTTTTCAGATATTTTGCACACTAGGTGTACAGTTATATTGATTATTCCAAGTCATCTATTTTCATAGCTTAATGTAAAAAACTACAAGTGAAAGTAACAAAGAATCATTGTCTTATTCTAATCAATATTCTTTAATTGCCTAGTTCCTTGGAGCACGAAAAATACCAATATTTCGTGTGAAACTGTAGGGCATAAAATGAGGACGAATGGACAAAACCCAGACCGTTACGATTTTGGAAATGACCCGTCAATTTCTGAAACAAAATTCAAATAGTCCTGAAGGTGTGGTCATCAATGACGGACATAGTCCCTGAAGTGAACGTTGAAGCTATTTTCAGGTTTGAATTCCAAGTAAAAGCTCGCGAAATCCAATGCTTTAAGAGGCCCATAAACTGATCTATCAAGAGGTTGCAGTTTATGACTGCAATGTGGGGGGAAGCTTAACATTTCAACATAATTTTCTTTGGCGAATGTCAGTGTTTCAACTTGCAGGTGGCTGCTATGGTTATCCAAAAGCAATAAAACTGGTGAGGTTTCTGTCGGCCGTACAAATTCAACAAAATGCTTGAGCCATTGAAGAAATATATCAGCAGTCATCCATCCGTTCGGTTGGTAAGCTGCTATTGAATCTGGAGGGGCGTGAGCAATAAGATTTGGTCTTGCACGAACACGTGGGAAAATAAACATTCGAGGCACATATTGACCAGCGGCTCCCGCACAGCATACTGCAGTAACATTTTTGCCACGATCCTGGCTGACCACTTTGCCCACTTGTTTCTGACCCTTGGCAGCATAAACCTTTCCTGGATTTTGAGTAGTCGAAATTCCGGTCTCGTCAACATTATATATTTGGCTTGAAGTAAGATTAAAGCGGCTGTATAATTCCCTAAGTAAATCAAAAAATTTCCTAACAACAACAGCATTGAAGCCTGCTGCCCTTGCTATACTCGTTGCCTCTGGCTGACGCAATGAAATATTCGGGCTACGTGAAATGAATCCACATAACCAGTCCTTTCCTGCAGCTTTATCTCTGTCCCATGACTCCGGGTATGGGCATTTATTGACGATAGCAAGATCGTACGCAAATTTTCTAAGAGCAATAGTACCAAACCCAAGGAATGTGTCATTCAGTTCTAAAATATATTTTCTTAAAAGAGTTTCTAAATCGTCTCCGAGTACTATGGAAAATCTCCCTGAATTTGTTGGAATGCGATTTTGTGAAACAAAGCGACTTAGAGTGGTTTTAGGTATGCCATAAGTAGATGCAGCAGATCTAAGCGACATTTGTTTGTTTTTGATGGCTTCCACGGCAATCGAAATATTATCAGGATCCTTCCATTCCTTGGGCTTTGTTTTCCGAACATAATTTCTAACCATATTTGATCTACAAAATAATAATGTACCGAATTAAGTACCGAACAATAAAAACTGAATAATATATCCTACGTTAAAGTCATTCAACTTATCGGTGCATATTCGTTGGTTCAGTATATAACGAACTTTTATATATATTAATACATATTCAGTATATACATATGTACGATTGTCTATAAATAGATTGTTGAAATAACACAAGCCTGAAGCTGATTTTTCAGAGTACCGTAAGGTGGGGCAAGTTGGGACACCAACGTCGTCTGTCCCAACGTGCCCCAATCATAATGTCCCAACTTGCCCCATTTCACTAAACTGTTCTCTATTGTATTTCTATGTCTGATAAAGTGAATATATTTTCCGCCCTACTTCTAATCGTAACTTAAAACATGAATAGTTCGGTTAACTCACTTGTCACGCACAGGAAGACGGCTTGAGGGAATGTAGATGCACTCGAAGCAAGCGTAGTATTATAAAAAACAGCGCAGCTGTGACGGTTTGTCTAGTTCATCTGGTTGGATTGATGGAGTCACATCGAATAACCAATCAGAGAATAGTATGGCTGTGAGAAATTCCTGTCATAAATTTCAGATATCAAATATCTTTACAGCCAGAGAAAATCGTTGTGTCCCACCTTGCCCCGTGTCCCAACTTGCCCCACTCTCCCCTATTCAAAAATTTCTGATTTCAAATTTGTCAGCGCCCCAACCATAAGAAAACATTTTCTATTTATGCTAGGCAACGACTACAGATAGACACTATATTTTACCAACAACAAGCTTATTATCATACATTATCATAAGCTTATTAACACGTTGCAACCGCTAACAACATAACATGCTAACAAGTTGCAACCGCTTTCCGTCAGACGGGACGTGGCTTCACTTAGTCTCTTCTATCACTATTATTTCGTTAGAAGCAGCTCTACAGTAAATGAGTGCGTACCGAAGCCGAAGGTCTTCTCCCGAAGCACACGCAGAGCTACTACACCCACCTGCTGTCAAGTGAGCTTAGAACACAGTCGCACAGTTACTCGGTCGACTAGTTTCTTCGTTCGCACTGCGTTGGTTCGTTTCTTCGTTCGGCTTTGGAATCAGCTCCCTCAATCCACTTTTCTTGATCAATACAACCTTGACAATTTCAAGAGACGTGTGAACCGGTTTCTGATGAGGGTTTAAAATAACTAACGCTAGATGATCTGGTCTCCTTATCCCCGTCCCTAATCGTCTTTTACTTTACAGGATTTGTTTTTTAAAAAAGACCTCTAGCAGCTTTTGAGTAACCCCTAGCTGTAGCTATGGCATTTTGCTGTGCTAGGGGTCAAATTATTCAGCAAGTTACAAGACGATTTGTTTCAAAGGTCCCGACCGTTACTCTTGTGGAGTTAATTTTCTAACATGATGCATCTCATGTCTTGTTAGTTACTAACCTAATAAAGAGTTGAGTGATATTAAGAAGTGTGTTGTGCGTCAAGTGTGAGGTGATTGAAGTGTGAAGACAGACTGTACTGCGGTAGTTCATGTTTTCTATTGATTTTCGGCTGAAGCTGTGTGATTGCTTTTGATTCGGTAAATGTTGTGTCGCGAGTGTTATCGAGTTTAACAATGAAACCGACACATGCAATTACATCGACCGAGAGAAGGCGCTGGACGCCGAAGGCCCTGTCAAAGCCATTTTAACTTAACTTTATAACTCGGACCATAAAAAGTATCTCGAGAGAACTGCTATTTTTGCTACCATTTTGGACAAACGATAATGACTAATCTCTCTCGCCGCATGGTCAACTACGTACTAACCTAATTTTTGTTTTCAGTTGTCGTCACGGAATGAAATGCTAACTATGGAGAAGATGAAAGAAGCATTCGCCGTCGTAATGCACTTGCAAATGCGTTGCGTTATAACATTCCTGATTCGAAAAGAAGCCTAACAAGCAACATTCGGACTTGTCTCTATTCCCTGGCTCCGGCGTCAATATGGCAATTCTACTGCGGCCAGGGACAGTCCGGTAGTAAGAAAATCAGTTTCGCCGACAACTTGTCAATTATCTACAAATCATTAATTGTTGCTGTGATTCAAGGCATGCGCGTAGACCAAAAGTCCGTCACATCCGGTATCTCTGATGTCCTGAAAACGATGTCCAATCGTAAAGACGCGGTGCAATATCGTTCCAGCTACCGATTTATCGAGTCTCAGGCTGTATCTAGTGATGATTCTCAATATACACAAAGATCGGTCAGTGTTTCGGATTCGGAGGGTTCTGAAGGCAGTACCGTCATTATCAACAACACTCCGTGATGTAGTCAAGCTTTCATCAACATTCATGATATTCTCATGTCACCTCGAATGTTTTGATGATTAAAAGTGAAGCTTCTTATTGTACGTAATTCTTAATATTGATGATTGAACAGTACATTCAATCAAATATCTTTTTATATCAATCCGTTTTCAGTGAACTCAATTGTTAATTTTCTTTGTTCCTCATTCTTAATAGTGATGATTGAACAGTTACGTATAAAGTTGGTATGTAACTTTCAAT
>CAJQUW010009672.1:0-107669 GCA_907163375.1 Prostheceraeus crozeri
TATTGCTCTGTCTACTATATACGCTGTTCAGTGAAATCTTCTCGAGGATGAACAAGATTCCTTTGAATAGATATGATCAATACATGTTTACTCATCTCAGTTAAATAATGTTAGTAATTTTATCCACCGTATTTCATTGGAGAGTGATGTGCTTAAACCTTATACTAGACGACACACTGGAGTTCGCCTCTGTGGACTTGGACGTCACAAGTTCATCTTGTTAAAATCATTATCTGAGAGAGTGGTAGCCACTTTTCTCCATTTAGTGACAAGAATGCTGTGTGCAGTATATCTGCCGCACAGTTTTGCACCATGAGAGTTATGCCATTTTTGTCATAGAGAGGATCTTCATCTTGCGCAGTAAACTTCATCAGCATCTCACTAGTCGGAGTATTGTTTGTATAATACTTCTAGTTTTGCACATGACAATTATAACTGGGATCGTAGGGTTCGAATCATGCCAGCCGCACATTCTTTTGGGGTGGCAGTTTGATCTATCGTTATTTCGTTTCGTTCGATTGTTAATAGATGCATTCGTGGATGAATAGACATTTTAATTATAACTTTAGTTTATAATTTGAATTGATTATCTGAATGTTGATAGAAAGAGAAAAAGGGTACCCGGTTCTAGATGCAAGACGTGGCCCAAACCTTCTCTAAGTGCGGAGACGGAGAGAGAGAGAAAATGACAACCTTTCTTGCTGAGATCTGATTTAGTTGTGTCTTCAATGATGAAGGATTGCAGACTCGCTTGTCAGGAGGGCGCCAGAGAGATAAACTAATCATCGTCAATAAGCATCAAATCGATCAGATGGCCACCGGACAAGCGAGCGATTTAAAGGAGACATCTACAAGAGCAACCGATAACACCTCAAGTGTGGGCCAGATGAAAAAGCATCTGTTCCATCAATCAAAATCTTCACAGATGAAAATGCTTCATTTTGTAAGAAATAGACAGTCTCGATTTTCAAATGTCAAATTTTTTTATCTTTACATGGGCCAAATTTATAAGATTTTGGCATGATTATCAGAATGACGTTGAAAATAGAAGTCACAAAAATGAGAATCTATAGCTATTTTAGCTTCGGGGTAATATCAAAATCTGCCTGGGGTCTCCGGAACCTCCCTCTCTCTCTGCGTGGGTATAAAAACTGTGCTCGAGCAATTTTTGCTTCACTCGTTCGAAACAAGGTCAGAGATAAATACTTCACATTTATCTAAATTGCGGTGTGATGCGACTTAAGACTTGGTCTCCTAATAGACGAGGATCATTTGTGTCTACTCATTATCATTCCGCACACAAACATTGATGGTTTACGTCACTTCCCTCATAGTGGGTGCTGACTTTATTCTGGATCGTTGTGATCTTTTAGCTCGGATGTCTTTCCTGCCAACTTCCAATGACACTTTTGGGGTTCGAGCCAGGTTAAGCACTTAACAACTGTGCCACGGGGACCATTCAACAGATAAGAGACGGAAATGTCATGTAATTCGTTCATCAATTATTGCAGATTTAGATCGATACCTATTGCCAGCTTCTTCGTTTACTCAAGATTCAGATGCTGTGACAAAGTGATTGTGTTCCGTGATGTGACTACTCACCTAATTCACTCATCTGATTAACAAAGAAATTATTAAAACATTCTAATTTAAGTTCATTTAGTTTATAGAACGAATAAGTTGAATTGTTTACAATTGAGTTGACGTGTAACAGTCTAAATTTTGCAAATGCAAGTAAATTGATATACTGATATTTATACCGTTCGTTATCTTGCTCAGGCCCGTTGGTTCGTTCTTATCGTTCCCCAAAAATGGGAAAAAAACACTTTCGTTCGTTCGCTTGACGTGCTTGCTATGCTTCTTGACCACACTTATTGCACGAACAGCCGCCTAAAGATTTGACTCTGTGTATGTGAAGGGTGCGTCAGATGTGTTTAAAATATGAACACTACGTAGATTTTGCAAAATTTGCGTGCCTTATCGATATTAATATTGAAATTGATATGTAAGATGGTGATAAAAGCAACTTAAATTAAATGAAAAAATATTCATTGCATTTGCAGATGTTAAGCCATCGAACATGTTACTGGATGAATCAGGCACAATTAAACTTTGTTACTTTGGCATCAGTGGGAAGCTGATTGATTCACGGCTCGAACACGCAGTGCTGGCTGCATGCCTACATGTCACCAGAAACGCATCGAACATACAGTCCCGACCTATGATATCCGAGCAGACGTCTGGTCATTGGGTATTTCCCTAGTGGAACTTGCAACAGGAAAATATCCTTATGTTGGATGTTCATTCTGAGTTTGAGGTGCTGACCAAAATCGTGCAAGAACAAGCTCCTCAGTTGCCAAGCAATGGCAATTTCTCTGAACCTTTCAGAGGATTTATAAACAAATGGTAAGTCATGATTATTTATTTACTCTATACATGTTTTTACTTACCTTTCCTTGTAATGATGAAATAAGAGTTATGCAAACATTTTGGCAATGGCTAAAAAAGGTGGTAAAGTTGGCTATGAATATCTTAACTATACCAATTTTTAGTTGAATTGTTGTGGTTGATGAGAGAATCGCAGGTCTGGATAACCTGGTTCGTCCTCTTACCTTCCATACATCTTTTGTATGGCAGTGTGATGCAGCATTTATTCATTTCATTCAGTGCAAATAATTTCTATTCTCAATTTATCATATTCGCTACTGTCTTTATTATATTAAGTATGTTCGGCCAAGTTTTCAAATTTCACAGTAATCGATGAGGTTGCGCAAAACATGAAATAGACATTACTTATTTTAGAAATGTGTGTTCTTTATGAAATCAAACGTATGATGAAGTGTGATAAACATGTATGTTAAACCCATAGAGAAGTATGATATATTTTCCCACTGTACAAACCGCAAATTTCAAATTCTCGTCTAAACGCTGTCAATTATGCTCAATGACCTTAGAAACCGTAAATTTATTTAAACATGCTTGCAACTAGATATATTATAGTTAATAATAAATGCATGGTTTGATAATGGATATAATAAATGCCTAAGCAGCATTAAAATGACGCCCTATCTATAAATTGTCTAAACATGATTGGATTGAGCAATTTGCGATGGCATTGCTTTCTCTCAGGAAAAGTAACAACGTTACGTAGAACCGCTTTTATGTAATTCCATAAAGATTCGTAATAATTCCATTTCGAAAAAACGTGCGTGGCTTACTTTTCAGATTTCACTAAAAATTGCTACAGCTGTTTATTCTGGGTTTGAAGCGAACAGAACTAGAATAGTATTTTCTAGTTAATTTTCCGTACTTTAAGAGTGAGAAACTTTGGAAGGTGACCATGTTGAAAAAAATTACCCACTAATATTTTAATTTGGCCTATTCGTTAGCTTATGAACCCAAAAAATCTTGAAGGGTATTTTAACTAAAGCTACGATCCTTCATGGGTCTAACCACATAGAATAGGACATGATGTACGCCTATGCCAGGTATCGTTAGAGTGCGATCATCCAGTCGGGAGATACAGGCTATCAAAGTTGGCCTAAATTTCCTTCTCATTTATTTCGTTTTATAAATGCATTCTTTTTTTAGTGGGCTAATTTGTGCCGGAAGCCATGTTCCAGACCTAATAGTTTTCCTACTAGTTATTGTTACTACTTAAATTAACTATTTACATGTCTTCTATTAACCGCTGTGGAACTAGAGACTGTCAAAATTTCAAAACTTAAAAATAGTGTTGCTAAGTATGGTAATCAGTTCCCAGCGACGTACAACTCCCGTATGAAAGCAATTTCGGCACAAGCACAACATAATCTTGAATATTAAGATGCTCAAAGCGAAAGCGCAGGTGGTAATTCGGTTTGTTTGGAATTAAGGTATTTTTGAAAAATGGATTATGTTCTTGATCTACATAAAATCAGAATAGACTTTCAAATTTCTTCGGGTCTCTGTGGCGCATTGGTTAAGTGCTTTGCGCAGCGATCTTTCGGTCCAGAGGTCGAGCCCCGAAGGTGTCATGGGAAGGCGTCAGGAAGGGCATCCGGACTGAAGGATCACAACGCTGCTGATTAGAGTCTGACTGTGTCAGCACTACCAATCCCCCAATAAGGGGAAGCAGTGACGTTAAACCATCATTTTTCATCCAAACCTAGTGAGACTTGTCTGTGTATGAAGGCAGTCCCACTCACAATTTTCTGGTATGACCGTGAAGGGTTTTAATTTCTGTTTAAGTACCAGTAGCAAAGTTATAGCGAATGATGTAGGCTTAATTTACGGTTTTTAGGTTTTCAAAAAAAATCTCCTGAAATCTCTACGAGTAGGACCTAACAAAATGAGTGCTCTCTCATTTTGGTTGGTCTCACTTGTACATATTTCTGGAGATTTTTTAGAAAATCTAAAAACCGTAAATATTGTCTAGAGAAAATCTGATAAAATTAAAACCCTGGGAGCCTGAAAAACCACTAAAACGTGCGATTTTTTAGGACTCAACATGCCCATACTCGGGCTGTGCGAGATTTCCTGTTCACCTTTAGCACTTCCTTAACCTGTGCCTTATTTCTTTGCAGCTTGACCAAAGATTACTCTCGCCGTCCCAAGTACTTGGAGCTTCTACGTTCCGACTTCGTTAAGTGGCACGAACATTCACGTGTGGATGTGGGCGCGTGGTTTGCAGACGTTCGGTCGCGTTTCACACTTCTACCGCGTCCAATCATCAATCCGCCACCGAAACGTCTGCATCATCCGCGAGCCGCATCCATTCCCTCTCTGCCGCCCGCGGCTGTTCCTCCCCCTTGCGCCTCCGATTGCGGTTCCGACACATCCGACGGTGCTGCTACCAGTCAGTCTTCGCCCTCGTGTATGTCCTTCAATAGTTCGGCCTCGCGAAGCAGTTCAGAGACCGTTTTCTCGCCGCTTCATCATCGACCTCCTCCACCGTCCTCTCTCCCCAACTCCGTTCCCTGTGAACCGCATCCACGTTCCGCCCCTGCCTTCAAACTTGACTCAAACGTTGCAGCTCGTAGTCGTTATGCGAAAGCCTAGCCCAGGACCTAGTCCAGGGCGACCTTACAGCGCCGGCAGTGCGCCTCCCAATTTCCTGAATCTTCAGTCACGTCAGATGGGCCGCTTGAGCGAAAGTAACACTGGGAACGAGCCCACAGCCCAAGAGATTGCGCTGGCGCGAGCCAATTGGGTGCCCTTCGACGGATGAAGCTGAGTTGAAGCTTCAACAATGATGTGGGCAGCATTTATGGACGATCTGAGTTACAGTCAGTCCCCATCGACAGTAAGATCGGCTTGCTGCATTCGATCGCATTGGGAGTCAGAATTATGTGAAGTATGATTTCGCTGTCCTTCAAAATCCTCGTACTGGGTCACTTCATCCCATTAGAAAACCGAGATACATGATTTCAGAGATATGTTCGAGCTTAAGCGTTTACGGGAATCTACTGGTTCAGAATAAGAAGACTCACAAGTATTTCATAGCCAGCTTTTCAAATAAATTTCATTTTGTGTAAAATGAGTTTAAGAGACGGTCGAGATAGTACGATCATGTCGATGGGAGCTACGACTAGATGACTCAGGGTTAGAACTGCAACAACAGGAGTTGCTGACGATCTGAGAGTGCAGGCGACTTACATGGTTGTCTAAGGACGAAGCGATAACTTAGCGTGTTATCCTAACAAAGGAGATGTTGTTGGTGTGATAAAAGGTTCATTTCAGAAAATATAATGCATCTCAAACGACTTTGCTCAACCAATATCAATTTATGTGCACCGTTCCCTTGCCATATTAACTTTCAGCATGGCGACGTTATCGTTTTCTTTTGCTTTTTATGCTGATCTTAGTAGATGCAAACTATGTAACTTGAACATGGAGTTCTTTAGACTGTGCGATATTTTGTATCAGCACCATGGTAGAGAAAAAATACTCCGTATTCTTACATCAGCCAAAGAACAATAAAATGATCAGTGCTAGGTCAAACGTTTTCTGAATTCTTCTTCCGTTGAAGTGTGAAATAAAATTTCGGGAAACTATCGATCTTCTTACAGATTATATTTTCGGTTAATGTAAAATGTGGATTATTTATTAATTTCCCTACGAATTGTAGCAACAACTTGTTTGTCATTTTTCAAAGTGCGTTATGTTTTGCTCCGAGATCATTGACAAACTGATAAGTATTTGTGTTTTCTCTCATGCCCAGACGGTGCAGAACCATTTTCAGAGAAGCACGTTTTTGAAATTCTTCTGACTTCATCGTTGCTGAAAGTATATATCATCCAATGAAGGGCCTGAAATGGTGATATTGTTTTCTAGTTACTTACGTCTTGTGAGATCCAAGCTCACAGCGCTGTGATTCGTTATCAGATGTAAACAGACCATTTATACGTTGTGGAAAATGTGTTTCGCTTCTCAGATTCGTGTGTGAAACTCAATTGAGTTGAATTAAACTGTGATTATAAGAATTATGTGCTACTGGATGTTTTTCCTTCAAAACCAATCGTCGAGATCAGCTAACTTAAATCTGCCTTGTGTTAAGTTATTTTTCGATAAGTTACTTAACTAAAATACACAAAAATGAGCAGGATGATCTTAGTTGTTTTCTCGTCTGCAATAGACAATTTGAACATGTATAAAAAATGCAAAAATATCGTCGGACGACCAGTTGCAGAAATAGCAAACAAATTGTGAGACGATAAAAAGTGGCCTCAATTTCTTCATGTGGGCCGGAAAACTTTTTGCTTCAGAGTAGCGTTGAATTACTGGAGAAAAAAGTGGGCAGATGGGGATAAAAGTGTGAAAAGACGGGCCGAATTTTAAAATCTAAGTTCTTACGTCTAGGCGGAGAGTTTTGAAAATGTGCTGTCAAATCGGTTTCATAATAGACAATCTAGTGCGTGAAGTCGTCAGGCATTTTTAATGGAAAAAATGGGGATTTTTAAATGACACTATTGTCTGGCTATTAATCTAAACCTATTTTGCATGTTTGCGCAATTGCTCCGAATGATTTACTCCAAAATTTGATATACTCATTTGTTGCGTTATCATGACAAAAATCTGTGATACTTGCAGATCCACTGACCTACATTCAGGCATTAAAGTATGGAATTATGATGAAACGCAAAATAAGTATAGTAATAGATACAGGAAAACCACGTTCAGTGCATCGATAGGCCTAGGTAGCGAAAATTGGAGAAGCAATCAATCAGCTCAGTTAGTTCATCTGTCCAGTTCAGTGAAAAAGCTGGAATGTCCGTTCGCTCAGTTCACTCTTTTACCAGAGAGCGACTGAAAATCGCGTTCACTCACTCATTGAATGCACGGAGCATTGCGTTGAATACACCTTTTCCAATCCATGAGAAATAATTGTCAATAGTAAAATATTTCCGGACAAGTGCGATATTCACTTTTGACTTGAGATAATTGATAAATGTCATGAAATCCTCTGATTCTGCATTCTTCTCTCTCAGTTCAAGAGTAAAATTTTCAATTCAGAAAGTATTTTCTCAAGTTATCAAGTAACATTCTGAGTGGTCTCCATGGCACAGAGGTCTAGATGATTCAAAAGTCAGAGGGAGATGTCAGTTTGGCGTAGCCAGCGGCGAAAGTCAGTATCGACGGTTGCAAGGTCGCCACACACCGATGGATGGGCACTGGAGTACGTGATCGCTGGACTGGATAGCGCCGCATCTACAAGTGTCGTGGGCGGACAATCCAATGCATGAAGGCTGCGAACCTCCCATATCCAGACCGCAGTCGATTTAGCAGCACCCACTGGCCCCTCGGAAGGTCGCAACCGGGACTTTGCGACTGGTGCTTTGGTTCCACGATGAAGCGCGCAGTCAGTGGTCCATCTCTCTCTCCACGCAGTCGCGGCCCAGGAACCGGGGTAGGTCTGCGATAACGGTACACCGCAAAGTCTTCTCGACAGTGGGTTACGCGACCTAATGCCTTAGCCGAGGACGGCTGTCGGCAATCAACTTCCCGTGCAGCAGGTAGTCGGTCACAGCGTAACCCGTTGGTATAGTCGAATTGTTAGTGATGCAAATGGAAAATTTTGAAATTTATTTTTCGGTGATTGACGCTTTTTCCTTTTTTGGAGACTTATTATAGTCGTTTGAAAGGACTATGTAATATTCAAAGTCCGAAAACTTCTCTATCATCCCTGTATGTTAACTTTTGGTACCCTGCACCTTTTCCATGTCTATGTCAGATCTTTCCAAATGAATTTCAGACATAAGATGGATGTCAGATTTCTCTAGCTGAATTTCAGATATCTGTCACAAGCTCAACTTGGAAAAGATCTTTAATTCAACTGGAGATCTCCAGTTCATCTGGATCATACCTGAAATTCATTTGGGCAGATCTGAAATCGATTAGGAAATATACCTGAACCATCGGAACTAGAAATGGAGGATGTGTATCCTCAACGAAGATATCAGACAATGCGCCAGAAGTTTGAAACTATCATAGATATTCTTTTACTCACCACAGATATCTCTAGTTTTCAAATATCTCACGAGTTTACAGTTTTATATCCAATATGGTCGCTCATGAATGCTGAGTGGACTGTGTGCTTATACTTCACATGTTCATCAACACATGGAGAATTTGCATCACTATGATCAGCGCTGCATAATAAAGCTTCGCTTTCAAGCTAACAATGAGCAAACTCCAAAATGAAGTACATTATTTTTGCTCCAGATCTTTCACATTGCATGAAGTTATACCCCTATTGTAAAGCAAGATTCAAGTTATACCAAACGGTGTCTGTGTGATAATTAATGCTAACAATTTAGTACAAACAAGGTGGCAAATTAAAGGAATGTTCAAAAATCAAACGGACGGAAATCGTATTGCTACGATCGCTTTAATCGAAATAATGATGAAATCAAGAGTTTTAGACCCAATTTATTGGTACGCAGCTGCCTCGGCAGCGGAAGCGCTCAAATTATAGGGCCTATCAAAACTTTCAAAATTTTCCATAATTTTCCAATATTTTCCAAAATTTTCCAATTTTTTCCATAATTTTCCACGGAAAATTTTGATTCAAAAATTTCCGGAAAATTTTCATCACTACGAATCGTCAACTTCTCACGGCGGTTGTCGGGTGGTTCGGTGGCGCTCAGGATGGGTAGGATGTCGATTGGTGTAGAGCGGATGCAGTTGAAGCGCATGCTGTCGTGCAGTGCGGTGTCGATCTTCTTCTTGTGGGTACTCGAGCATCCAGATCGGTGAGCAGTAGGCTACTCGGCGCAGGAGTAGCACAGAGCGAGGGCAGAGGTGTAGAGTACATCGAAGTCGGCGCCCCAACAGTTACCATAAGCAGCAAGACGTCGGATGAGTGAGGTATGGCAGTTTATCTTCGCTGCGATTTACTTCAAGTGTGGTCCATAGGTAAGCGACCTGCCCAATGCAGCGCTGAGATATTTCGGGAACCTTGTGAAGGCGATTGTTTCGCCCCTGACGCCGATTTTGAGCTCCAGATTGGCAATGCGGCTCTTGAAGTGGGAAACACAACAGACAGTTTTAGAGACGTTGAACTTCAGTCTCCATCAGTAGAAGAAGGTTGCGAGCAGGTCAAGGTCGTGACTGAGAGTTTGCTCGACTGTCTTCGGTCGGTGTAGCAGAGCAATATGTCGTCCGCATAGACGTACTTCTTGCTGGTCGTGGTGGGAAGGTCGTGTGTGTGAGCAAGGGTGCGAGCACACATCCACGCGACACTCTGTTACGTAGGAAGCGGCGCCTGGACAGGAGGCCTCGAAGGGCTACAACAAAGCTTCTGTGGCTTATCATGGCCATGGTCATCTTGACCATGTCCTTCGAGGGGATGGCATTCAGAAGTTTGAGCGTCAGGCCGCGGTGCCAGTGCAATACAGTATCGTATGCAGCCGAAAGATCGACGAAGGCAGCGACAGAAAAGGCGTTTTATTTCGAAGGCGTCCTGATCTGTAGTGCAGCGCCCCGGGCGGAAGCCCGCCTGCTCTTGGGGGAGGACAGACTCGACGATTGGAAGGATACGGTTATAAATTAGTCGTTCCAGCAACCTGAATGCAATGTGGAGTAGACTGATCGGTCTGTAACTGGAAGGAGACTCTTGCAGCTTGTTGGGCTTTAGAATGGCTGTGACTGTAGCAGTGCTGCAGATCTTTGGTGTCCTCTGAGTCTTGAAGCCATTGGTGAAGAAGGATGTCAACCAGGCAACTTAGGAGTCAGGAAGGTGTTGAAAAAATTCAGGGTGGAGGTTGTCGGGCCCAGGACTCTTGCCGGCTTTGCTACAGCGAATGGCTTTACGGACTTCAGCCTCTGTGAGTCCTTACAAAGATTTAGATCGGCGGATGGGGCATGACAGGCGGTCCTCAGTTCCTGGTAAACGGTGCAGGTGAACTCTTTGTCCGGACGAGGGAAGGTTCCATTGGTCAAGAGGCAGTGAGCTATTTGGTTTGGCGTTACAGAACTGATCATGGTAGCTGTAAATTTCCTACTGTCAGTTTGTTTAAGATGCTCCAAGCCTCTCTAGAGTGCTTCACATCAATGGCACTGATGGTAGACAGCCAGCGCTCACGTCAGCGAGGATTGATGTAATTAATGAGCTCGTTGGCGGATCGCTGTTTGTCGTCCAGAGTGACAGCTTCCTCGTGTAATTCTTTATAGCCCCCAGTAAGGGGGAATAGTGACGTTAAACCATTCATCAAGTAACATTCTTACTTTAACATCGTCATAAAGATATAAGTTACAATAGGTGATCAGGTGTTTTAGGAGTCAATCCAATTGTTTTTCCAAGAGAAAAATAAATAGTGCCAACTTTTCCGATCGCCCATTTTTAATGTTACGTACATCACCGCTCCACTTGAAAGCCAACGGCGTCAAGCTTGTACATTACTTAATTATTTATTTTGTTGAAAGTAAAATAAGGAAGGAGTGACCAATAAAGTTGGTAATCGTTCTTTTCTCTTCGAAAAACAAAATGTTTAAGATTAATACGCACTTCCATATCATCACACCAATCTAATCATGGCTCAAGCAATAGGCCAATTCATTATTCATATTGGAGCTTAATTGTGATTTCTATTTAATTTTTCTTTATTTTGCCATCAAATTAAGATATTAACTTAATTAAATCTTGAGCTTTGTTGAATAAATAAATTGGAAATCAAAAGACCCGGAGATATGAAGCACCCGAGAAAAAAAACTTTTTCAACTTTACCAAATATTTGATATTTACTTGGAAAATGTATAATATTTAAATAGTTTAACAAACGTTTTGGAAATTTAACAAATTTAAGAAATGCGTCTGACATGCCTAACAAATATTTGTTGCATTTTGTATGTTTAGTCGACTTTTACGAATTGTGCGAAACTTAGAAAACGTTTCTCAAATGCCTGGGTACTATTTGTTTGGTTATCCAAACAAATGATTTTTTTGCATTTACAAAGTTACATGGGTGGTTGTCCTTTACGGAAAGCTCAAGATAATCGGAACTTTCTGTTGTACGCCGGTCCTTTAGTGTTTTACATGATTCGTCAACATCATGCGACAACCTTGCAGCTTTCATCTCTTTTTATGTTTTAAGTGTGCTGATTTACGTTCTTTCTTCGGAAAAGGTGACCTTGCAAAATGTTAACTCGTGCAGACATTTGGTGGAAGTATTTCAAAATGACTTGGTTTGTTATTTGGTTCTGGTGTGTGCACCATGAGTACTCATGCACTGTATCATCTTCCAGATCAGGTCATGAAGATGGAACCTTTAGGTGTGACCTCGACATCAGCATTTCAGAATTTGAACAGACCTTTAAAGCGTTCAATAACGGGCACCAAGGGACAAGCACATCAGATATCAACTCTTCATCTCGTCGCAACAGATATGTACATCTAAAGCTCGTGTGTCGTATCCCCATAGTTTAGGACACGCAAAGAATGATGAATGCCAAGATGAATTCAGTTTTAATGGACTTACCCTTCACTTGTCACTCGTATGTAGATCGATTCTTTTCTAATGGTGAAGTTTTTCACTCCTTTCATTATGGTTGAAAATTAAAATGTGCTTCATGCGTTTCTCAACGATCTGAGCTGTTTTGTGAAAATCAAGTACATTTTTCTTTCTTTCTTTGTATAGGCTATGTCGCCAATTTGAAAGCTTGAGAAATCTTCATAGTGATCTCTCGTTTTCGACTAGTGCATTACACATTTTGGATGCGATATCCCCATATTTTGTGTTTGCAAAACGTAGCATTGCCTGCTTCAAAGCAAACTTGTTCACAAGGACTTCTGTCAGTTTTATGCCGTACGAATTTTGAGCATGAATGATTTGAACATGGCGTTTTACTAGCTACCCTTTTGCCGAATTATTATTGCTTTGGTTTCCTATTTGATAGATATAAAAACATTTTGTACCAGAGGATATTTTTCATGAATTCAAATTTGCAGATGTTTCGTAATCGCCTATGAAGTAGGATGACATTTGCTAATTATTTACTAAACATATTATAAAAGTTAGAAATAATTTGTTAAATGTTTTGTAAAAGTTAAGAATATTTGCCAAATATTTTGTGGAAGTTAGGAAAGTTTGCTAAGTATTTAGTAAAAGTTTAGGAAATGTACTAGGTTTGATAAAGATTTCTTAAATGTTTAGGACTTTTATGCCAAACGCGTGGTAAGTATTAGTTAAACTGACAACGATTATATTACTCGGGCATCCAAATGAATCATATATTTCAAAATTAAGAGCTATTCTTGATTTATGTCTTCTTTCTGCTAAGACCCAAACATGTGCTGTTAAATATTTCTCACTTTGGTTTCCGTAGCAACAGAAGTGCATTGTTCCGCCTATTCGTATGAAAGATGCAATGTGCTGCTAATTACGATTGCTGTGCAGTTCATGTCGAATTTCTGCAAATAGTCGCTTTAACTCCAATTGTTCGGATCTACTCGAAGTTTGGCGACGGCGCAAAACGTTAGATGTCGTCGCATTGTAGAGTACGCTGTATTTTCACAATCTTAACCAAGTCTTGTGGGATACACAAAATAAGGCACGATCAGCGAATAGTTTTTTTTTCGTAATGTCATTTAGTTTTAGCATTAGTGCAACAATAATAGATATTTAGGAATACAGACGTGTGTAGAAACGTTATTGGCAGTCATAGCAAGAGAAGAATTTTCTAAATTCACAAAATGATAACAATCACTAAGTTTCCTATGTACAAAGTGTACTAGTAAGAATTAAACGAAAGTAAATAAAACCAAGATCAAAAAATGAAAAGTTCATCCGTTTCATAGTTTATTTGATAGTTATTTTATAGTTTGAATTTATATTTTATTTGATATTTTTTATTTTATTTTTATAAAATTTTATCAAATATATTTTATTTGATAGTTTATTTTATAGTTATAGTTTTTTCACAGCGAATAGTTTATTTGGTGGTGCCGACGTTTCGGACTTTGTCAAGACAGTTCGGACGCTGTCTTGTGTGAGAAACTCAATTGACCACTCAGAGAAATCCCCACGCCGCAAGCAGCAGCGGGGACATAATGGATTTGCGCCACAATTTTCGGTTATGTAATGTAGGTGCAATGCTTTTGCGCCACAGATTCATTTTCCTCGTAATGCATTTGCGCCAGTTTCTTATCAAGACAGCGTGTCACATTTTCTTGTTTACTTTCTGCATGGACAAAAGCGAGATAAAGGTGTTTGTATCAGAGATCACTGTGGTTTGCTTCAATTGGTCTGAACATATCTGTTTATTTTTCTTAATGAATGGCGTGAATCTTGTAACCACCCGGTGACCAATGGTCTGTAACAAATCGAAAAATGTGATGCAATTATACAAATAAGAGTAAAATAACATTAGTTTGCAACATAATACAGCAGCTGCCAAATTAGAGGAAGTCAATTGTGGTTTTCAAACCCTTAAAAGGAAAGATTTTCGAAGCAATTTTTATTGTGAAGTATTATTATGGAAGCGAACACGTCTGAAAAACTATTTTATCCACGACAATTACAAGTTTCGAGTGGGAAGTACATCGGAAAGCTGGTACTACCCGATGGAGATGCTGTAAGAAGAATTGTTCAGCAACACTCTATACTATACGTCGAGAAGTAATAAACTTTACTGGTCCACATTGCCATGAGCAACCAAATGTACAGGCAGATGTTTTGAGACGTACATGCAAGAGAAAAGCGCTCGACGATCTGACGTGTAACCGAGCAAAATTATAAAGACTGAACACTTCAAAAGTGGTGACATTCAGATTGAAGCCGGTGATTACAAAACGCATCCGCGAAGCTATTTACCGTGAACGACGAAAGAAATATCCCGTTCTTCCAAAATCACACGAAGAGGTGTTTCAATGTTTGGAATCAATTCCACTTAAAACTGCCAAGGGTGAAGATTTCATACTTGAATTGGACGCAGGCAACTCCATGGTGTTATTCTCATGTAAAGAGAATCTGGAATTTCTATCTTCTTGCGAAGATATTCTCTGCGATGGGACATTTAAATGTGTCCCCAAACACTTCGAACAAATGTATGTTATTGTCGGACATCGCCAAGGATGTATATTCCACTAGTTTTTCGTCTTGATGACATGAGCGAACTGAGGAGAAGTACAACTGCATGTGGTCCAAATTGAAAGGTCATTGTGAGAGTGCTGATCTGATTCTGCGACCATCCATTATTATGATGGATTTTGAGAAGGCGGCAATGAATTCGCAGTCTCCGCATTTCCTGCAGCCAAGCTTCACGGATGCGATTCCATCTCGCTCAGGCATGGTTGCAGGGTTTTCGAAAAATTCAAAGTCTCGGACTATCATCTCAGTACAACGCCAAGGAAAGTGAGGTGTCGAAATGGCTATCATACTTCTTTGGACTTCCATTCTTGCGACCGGGAGAAGTGAGCGACTGCTTCACGGATGACTTATTTGCCATCACTCCAAATGATGAAAGATGCGATCAGTTCGCCGACTATGTGCTGGTCAATTTCGTTGATAGCAACAGCAAATTTCCCCCGTCCCTTTGGGCATTTGATGACGCCTCCCTTCGAACGAACAATGGGTGCGAATCCTTCAATGGACATTTCAATAAAGAATTTTATTCAACGCACCCGAACATTTATTCATTCATAGACGTGCTTGTGAAATATCAAACCGCTTCCTCTGCGAAAATTGCGAAGTGCTAATATGGAAAGGTGTCATACAAAGATAATGCCACGAAAGAACTGCAGAATCGGACAATGGACCTCATCACTCGTCGTAATGCTGGTGAGATAGAAACTTTTGCATACGTGAAATTATTAGGTTATACCCACAGAGTGTAGTCAGTCCTTTCACCATTTTCAATTTTATTATTTATGTAATGTACTGTACGGTGCGTGTAATAAATGTTATGTCTGTATTACAATGTATTTTTCTTCGCTAGTATATGGGATAATAGGTCTGTTTTATTTAGTGAATTTGATAGATGTTTTCATACATGCATGTACAATGTACATAATATGTAATTCTATAGATTACCATACAACTATATCCATAGATTACTGGTTGCCAAATATAATTTAGATACATTTTCGTGACAAAAGATACTTAATAACCGTAAGTAATGTGAGCGATTTTATCTGCTTATCATTTTATCATTTTTCACAAGCGAATTACAAGACAGAGATCACATAACTTATGAATAGATAACACATTTGGCGCAAATGCATTATTTTTTGGCGCAAATGCATGATTCCTTTTGGCGCAAAAGCATTGCTACAAAATTACATAACCGAAAAAAGTGGCGCAAATGCAAAAGTCCCAGCAGCGGACCACTGTCTGTCAATTAAGCTATCATGTGCGTGGCATCTTTAATTGAAAAGTTGATATCATTCAGACAGTTGATATCATTCATGAAAAATTGATATATCATTCATATTTGTAGCTGTGTCGATTTTTGAGCTTAGTTTAAAGCTCTTGATTTGACAGAGTTGACTGCTTTGTGAGAAATGATCGTCTAATCTAAATTCGAAGTGAGATATTTTATACTTGAATTGAGGAAGCTGATGAGCTAATTGTACAGCTAAACAACTGAACTGAGATTCCTTAAGTGATATCTGAGATTCTTTGTTAATGATGTAAGTTCTTTAGTGCTAAAGACAACTGAATTGAGTAAATTTACTATCAGATTTAGTTAGTTGATACTGTACATGAGTTGGAAAAGGTGTACGCATTTCATTTGCAACTTCCAAATACGACTTGCTACTTACCTCCAATTAAGTAGTTATATCTATAATGATAAATTGCTATTAGATCTCGAGAATGAGTACTGGATTCTGCTAGCACTGGCTGGCTCGGTTGAATGACTGCCGATAATTATATTGAAATGACATATTATGTTGACTGACAAAAAATCAGTGTCTTCGAACAACAAGCAGCCATATCTAATAATGGGCATTTCCAAGCAAGCGGGTTATTTTATTCTGCAAAATTATCATTAGCGAAACTCAGTTTAAGGACAATACCTGATAGGTGAGAACGGGGAGAAATGACCCATGAATTTCTATTTTCCACTATTTTTTTCTTTTAGTTGTCAGATTTCGAACGATATTTTCATCAGATTTTGTATGAATACGCTTTGAGAAATCATTGCTGAATAAAATATGCATTAGGTAATAATTAAAACAAAAGTCAGATCTCTTCCAGATAAACCCCCGCCACTAATGCAAAAAAATTGTACGCGCGAAAAGTTAAGCCCCGCCACTTTTTGCCAGCTCTGATTTAATGTTTGCACACAACCTTGACCTATTTCTGATGTCTAGACATATGAATATTTAAACGCACGCATGTCTGATGTCTTATTGACATTTGAATATTTCCTTATCCGCCTCCATAGGCTCATTTCGTGCAGAAATTTTCTACGTTTGGACTAAAAACCTGAAATGACCTTTCTTACGCTTTTGATTCGCGTTCATGGCATTATTAATGACATGTCGCAATTTCTACCTCTTCAATAATAACTAAAAATGCAAGTTTCATATCTTCTAATCTAGTTTTTTTTGGGTGGCGGGGTTAACTTTTGTAAGGGACTTTTCTGGAAAATATCCTTTCCTTCAACATACAATACGCGCTATTAATTTCGATTTCGCCGATTCGGACAGATCACAATTAGCACATGAACATTAAACAAAATCTTTTTATATACAGAAATCAAATGCTAAGTCGATTTTGGCATCAAAATTTTCTGTGCTGAAAGACACAATTATTCTAATTATTATTTCATGAATATTTATTCAGTATTGATGTCTGAATCCTTCCCCACAACACAATTGAGCTAGATTCATTTCGAAGGAAAGCTCTGTGTAGCTTCTTCAACCGAACATGTTTCAGAAATTTTTACATTTCCATCATCAGCGGTACATGCAATTATATAGCGTAAAATGAATGAAAAGTTGATTTTTACTAAAATCAGGTAATGAAGTCTGAAGTCAAATACTGTTCGAAGTAAGTGCGCAGAAGAGTGAGGTCAGAGAGAAAATTTACAATCCGAGATACATGGTAATTATCTATTCCGTTCATTGGACAATACACTTTGATTCTCTTTAATGAAAATAGATTCCAGAATCAAAGGGTATTTACAAGCCGACAACCGAGAAATTTTCAAATTTTGGGTGATACTCGTGCATAGAAATTTCTGTCGGACATGGATAGCCTTAAACACTACAGGTTTTCCCAGTTGAAAATGACCATTTCTTAAAAGAAAATTACCCTTTCTCAAATGAAAATTACCGATTTTTTAAAATATATTTTTCTTCAGAAAAACTGATCCTTAGTCATCTTTAATGACTATATACACGTATGCATGATTTTTGATCTAAGATATTTATCAACATTATTGCAACCTAAGAGCTGTGACTTAAACCTGATTCTTGATCTTTATTGACAAAAAATGACTATATTAATATTTTTAAAAGGCCTTCTGACTTTTGTTTATGTTTCCTTCTATGTTAATGCGCAGATGACAGCAGGGTATGACTGTTAAAATATATCGACAATTATTACAATCATATAAGTACAGTCAACCCATCGATCATCGATCTTCGCGTCGAGTGGTCGGATAGCTTGCGACCGCTGCTGTGAATTCTGCTCTTGGTCGTTGCTGGCTGTGTCTCTGTCTTTGCTGTACAATGAGTGGAGGTATTTATCGCTATTCGAAAGAAGATCTTTTACTGTTACGCCAACGCCCATGTGTTTGTATTCCTCGAGTAGTTCGTCGACGTTTGTTTTATCACAAAATATATGTGCAACACATCCAAACAGTTATCAGACCTGACCGTGGCCTTCTTGGTAACGACAGTGACTCGTCAACTCGTCAGAAGAGCAGATTCCTCATATCGGTGCCAATTGTTCCTCATGGTCGCCGATCACGTCGCCTTCGAAACCCAAGTATTACCTTGACTAATGTGAGATCCATCAACAACAAATTTGATGAATTCAAATTGTTAATTACTCGACTCATTCCTGATGTCTTTGTGATAACAGAGTCTTGGCTGGATTCTAATACCCCGGATTCATCTATTTCTGTGGACAATTATTCTATCTTTCGCAGGGACAGAACGAGTGGTTCTGGTGGTGGCATTTTGTGTTATGTGAGGAACTCTTTAACCACATCTGTGGTTAATCATGATTCCATTATTTCGCAGGATGAGTTTGCCACTGAATTTCTTGTATTATTCATTAAGGAATCGTACCTGTCACTTATAATGGTTTATCACCCTTATTGGAACAATCGCCCGGCTCATGAGAATGCTTTGACTTGTTTGACTGATATATTGGATTATATGTTTGTCAAGTATGGATCAAAATTACGCGTCTGTCTGTTGGGAGATTTCAACGACTTACGTGAATACTATGGCACCATCAGTGATGTGACTACGCTGAAATCATTGGTTACATTTCCGACTAGAGGAGAAAATATCCTTGACCATATGTTTGTTAATTTCTCCATCGATATCAAACCTGCATGTCTTCCACCCATTGATAAATCTGACCATTGTGTTATACATTGGAAACCTGATGATGTCGTGGCGGCTACAGTTTATGAAGAAAAAGGTTAGAAAATTCTCTAAGTGTAATTTTGCACGATTTGCTGACTTTATTACATGCATTGACTGGATGTCTGTTATTGAAGCATGCAATAAACTTAGAGAATGCGATGTACAATCTCTTAAAGTATCTTTACTCATTATATGATGATTGCTTTCCCATGAGAACAATTCGGGTTCGATCTGGAGACCCGGAATGGTTGAAGGATTCGCTACGAATTCTGATTAATGAAAGAGATCATGCGTATTCTACTGGACAATGGTCAAAATACAATCGCTTGAAATTTGAAGTAAGCAAGGCACATTAAAGAACTTAAGAGTTCTTTTATTTCAAATGCTGTGTCTTCCAATAACATAAAGAAAGTGTGGAGCTCTTTGCGTCAAGCTGCGAGATGTACTCGCCCATCTGCTTCCACAAAGTTCTCTGCAGACGAATTTGTGACTTTTTCCTCGTCGAATTTTCAAATTGTTGATCAAGATAGTGCTTCTTCAGATCAAGATAATCTCTTGTGTAATCAGTCTATCTCTATGATAGACTGTGATGATGTGTGCCGGGTTCTTCCTCAATTTGAAGAATACTGGATGTGGTCCGGACAACTTACCAGCATGGATTTTTAGACGTTTCGCAGATTTTTTGTCTCCTGTCATCACTTACCTGGTGAATTGGAGTTTGCAAATTGGAATTATGCCTGAATGTCTTAAGCTGGCAAATGTTATTCCTATACCGAAATGTGATAGGCCTAAAATTATTTCTGAATTTAGGCCAATTTCTCTTTTGCCTATTCTTTCTAAGGTTTTGGAGCGCGTTGTATGTAAACACCTTATACTTCCCTATGTGGCAAATAAACTCCATAAATCTCAGTTTGCTTTCATTCCACGCAGTGGATCAGGTACAACTTCCGCTCTTGTGTTGACCCAACACCATATTCTGAAATTTTTAGATTTGAGTTCTGGTTGTGTTAGATTGCTTTCGGTGGATTTATGTAAAGCTTTTGAGAAATTACCTCATAATGTCATAATTGAAAATTGTCGTAAATTCGATATTCCAATTCCAGTGATAAAGTGGATTTCGAACTTTTTGTCAGACAGAGGCCAACGTGTTCATATAAATGGATGTTTTTCTAAGTGGTCAAATGTCCCAAGTGGCATTCCACAGGGTAGCATAGTTGGGCCTTTGTTGTTTGCCTTAGCTACAGACAGTATTTCTCCTGTATGTGTGAATACAAAAATTATAAAGTATGCCGATGATATACTTTTTATCCATTGTATACGTGACTCAGACGAAGACAATTTGCAGAAAGAATGGGACAACTTTGTCAGTTGGTCCCAATCTGTGTATTTACCCATAAATATTTCTAAGTGCCATGTCCTTAATGTTGTCACCAAGTCAAACTTGTTGGTTGAGTCAATTTTAAGTTGATGATGGATTGTTTTTGTCTCAAGTTGATTGTTTCAAATTTTTGGGTGTGCATTTTTTCCAAAGATCTAAAGTGGAATACTCATATTGATTATTTGATCAAAAAGGCATGCAAGCGCATGTACATCGTCCATAATCTCCGCAGGTCAAACTGTCAAAAAGATCTTATCATAAAATGCTATGTTGCCTTTATTCGATCTGTTATGTTATACGCGTACCCATCATTTTGTAATATCCCTGAGTACTTGAAACAGCGATTGCAAAGTATTGAACGACGTGTTTATCGTATCGTAGACATTCCTTATGACGCATCCAACTCTTTGTTTTGTGTGGCAGACAGAACATGCGAGAAACTTTTTCGTGACATTTTCAGAAACCAGGATCATCCTTTGCGGGAGATGTTCCAAGCGTGTGAATCCGTCCGTGCAACCCGCAGTTCTCGCATTTTTCGTCGTCCTTTTGGAAGGACCAAACGTTTTACTTCTTCTTTTATCAGATATTGTATATAGTTTCGAACCTTTTTTTTTCTTTTTTTAGTCGTTGATCTTCTGTAATACTTCGTCACTGTACTTTGCATTTTTCTTGTATTTTTTCGAGTAATCTTCCTTGTAAATTTTTGTCATGCGCTCACCGAATGTTGTACACTTGTGAGGCAATAAAGATTATTATCTTATCTTAACCCCCGTTTATCCGCCACCATCGGTAAAATCACTTTTTTTGGCGAAAGGCGAAATTGGCGGATAAACGAAATAACTGTTTAATTCATAAAATATTCTTCTATTTTCCTTGGTACTGTGTAAGAAAACAACTCTGGCTACCTAGCGTATCTGCAAGCTCATTTCTGGACGATAAGCGTATAGAAACATGTAATGGAGGCAACAGATTATATTTGTACACGCACATTACTATTGTCTATATAAGGATTGGTCTTTTAACACTTAGAGAAGAAGTCAGTAATTTTCTTTTGTGTTGCATGGTGTTGAGATAAAACAACAATTCGCTCACTCAGCTGCATGAGAGATTTGACATCGTCTTCACTAGCCAGCGGATGATTCTCGAAGTATTTAATCACCGTCGACAGTGAATCACGAGCTCGTTTGGATGTAATCGGCTCTTTTTCTGACTCAATGACGCTGTCACAATTTTCCTCCTCCTCATCTGAAAAAATCACCGGTACGTCCTCTTCGGCATTGTTTTCAGTTTCAGTTGCATTGTCTATCTCACAAAATTCGTCGGGTGTCAAGATGTCAATAATATTGAAGATTGATTTCATTCTGTCAAAAAAATTACCTCTCAAAACAGGCGTTGGGGATTCATGTTCTTCCGAACTATTTGGCGAAAGTAGGCCGGTGTGACTCCAGCAGTTTTGAATCGTCTTTTCACTAACTGAATCCCATGCGATCTTACTGAACCTGATTGCTTCCTTCAAGGTGATATCAGGGGTAAGATTATCATCTGCCATTACAACATACTGACTCAGTTGTGACTGGCGGTAGAAAGCCTTGAAATTTTTAATGATCCCGCAATCAAGCGGTTGCAACGAAGAAGTCATGTTTGGAGGCAGAAAAAGAAGTTCAATATGAGACAGTTGAGGGCAACAATGACTTGTCGCATTATCCAAGAGAAGTAATATTTTCTTGTTCTCAGCAACGAAGCAAGCATTCAAGTCCCGTAGGTACTCCAGGAAAATGCTTCCCGTCATCCATGCCTTTTGATTAGATGTGTAGTCACAATACAGAGCTGGATTGAAGCTTTTGAAACTACGAGGCTTTTTTGATTTTCCAATGATGAACAATTTTCATTTGTCAGTTCCGGTTGCGTTACAACAGAGTAATATTGTTATGCGATCCTTAGCTCGCTTTACTCCATGGTGACTTTCGGATTTGGTACTCAATGATCTGTCAGGAATCATGCGGTAAAACATACCGGTTTCGTCGCAATTATACACAGAGTCAGGATCGTAAGAAGAGATTTTCTCCTTCAACTTTTTGATCTCATCTTCCAGGTGTGTCGTGTTCACACTGGCAGACTCTCCAGACAAAGTGTATTGTTTGATGAGGTGTCTTTTCTTGAACCGATTCAACCATCCCTGACTATACTTGAAATTGTCAATTTGCAGCTCTTCTCCTATCGTTTGACCTTTCGTTCGGAGTATTTCATCGGTTATAATGATGTTTTGGGATCGTTTCTGGCAAAACCATTGGAATAAGCGCTCTTCTAGCTGTTCGTTCTTGCCACCTTGACACGACTTCGACGCAAATCCGCTTCATGTAAATCATCCTGCAGGAATTTATCGCGATGTTTCAGAATATCTCGAATGGTAGATCGTGGTACATTGAACTTGTCACCGAGAGCTTGTTGCGAATAGGAAGGATTCACTTCGGCAAATTTGACGATTTGCCTCTTCTTTTCGACGGAGATCGCATTTCAAGTTCGTTTCATTGTGGAGTGAGAATTGCGGTATAAGCTACCCTATTGTTTTGTCTCCAATTAAGTATCAACAGGCATAGTGATTTCCAAGAATTTAGAATAATAGCTCCTCTCTACCCGTGAACGACCAATGACGACTACTGGGAAAACATTAACCTACATACAGTGACTGACTAAAGCACAGACAATAACAATAAATTTCCGTCGGTATGCGTTATGTGAGGTGAACGCATTCGATACGCTTGACGGTTATCCTTGTCGATTATGTTTCCACACCGTTACTGCAAGAAAACGTTAGAGCGACTTGACTGGCATTGGCGAAAGGCGAATTGACGGATAAATGAAATTTGCATTGAAAATTCCTATCTAACCGTTTGTTCTCGGGCAATTCTTGGCGAAAGGCGAGATTGGCGGATAAATGAGTGGCGGATAAACGGGGGTTGACTGTATATTACCTCAGTTTCCTAAGAACTTATCTAAGTGGATGAGTGTAGCATATTGATATCGCCAGTACATAGAATATGAAAACTTATGATATCTTATCGAAATACCGTAATTTCCTGTTACAAAAATACCAATAATAGCCTCCGTGTAATCAAGTTTTTATTCAGCAGTGATACGCAATTTAATTTGGTGATTGATAAATGAGCTTTCATAAGCTTATCTAATTCATTTAGTTATCGGTACCGGGTATAGACTGCTATAAATTTAAAAAAACATCAGAAATTCACTTTATAAGTATATTGGCCGACTCTGTAAAGATTCAACAGTAAGAAAATCTCGGTCAAAGCCGAAAAGGTTTGCCTGCAAAGGTAGGCTCTTCCTGCCCAATTGTGCATTCCTTGTGTGCCAAAAGCGATCGGGCATTACAGCACATCAAGGCCTCCAGAAGCTTTCTTATTATTGCAGCTTTGACTTCAGAAAAGCGGGATCCATTATCAACATGGATATTTTCCCACCAGCAATGCGCGAAAATACATCCTTCGACTCCTTTCCGCATTCTCCAAAAACAGACACCGCCATTGGTCGGCATCTCCACCCGAGTTTTGCACATTTCGAATCGTTGGAGGAGTGCTTGCGATGGTACAATGGTAGTGATATTCCGTTCATTGGACAATACACTTTGATTCTCTTTAATGAAAATAGATTCCAGAATCAAAGGGTATTTACAAGCCGACAACCGAGAAATTTTCAAACTTTGGGTGATACTCGTGCATAGAAATTTCTGTCGGACATGGATAGCCTTTAAGATGTTCGCTTATTATTCGAGTAGCAAGGTGCCTTTTTATTGTCCCCGATGTACCACATATAACAGCGGTCACAACTATAAGTAAGAGAGGTTGCATTTGAAGCCATTCGAAATGCGATCTTCGTTGCGGCAATAATTTTGCATTTTATTAATTTTGAAGATGGGGCGAACTTCGACGTTCTCAGGCAGCTTGTGATTTATTTCATTCATTTGACGTTTGAGATTTAAAAAATTATTTTCAATGGATTAAATCGCAAGCTGCCTTGAGATTGCGAGTGGGATATTTATCGAAGAAGCATATATTTTTCTCAAATGTTCAATAAGGTCTAAGAGAAAGCACCGGCGCGTTATTGGTTTCTTCGACATGAGTGTAGTATTCTTGCATTGATGACTGCAATATCCATGATATTTGATCACACAGCCAATGGCCATCTCCTTGATGCTGAACGCGCTTTATAAAGACGTAGCATTTGATCCACAGAATCGACACCAACTTTATTCTTATTATAATATAAAATAACTTCAGGCTTTCGTTTTCCTTCATGTTGAGTATCGGTTTTTGAGTGCAACGTAGAGAGCAGACAGACAAGTCTGTTTTCCTCTTTCGTTTGTATTTCACAAATAGTGCGTTGTCGTGTCGAAAGAAAGAACTATTGTGTTTCAGCCTTCACAGGATTTGTCATTGTGTCACATAATTCACGACGATTTTTTCGGATGGTCCCACCATCGAATTGTCTTGTGGTGAGAGGCAAGCTTTGTGGCAAGAGGGAGCGAAGTAAAAAAGTTATCGCAGCAAATATTGTAACCTTGCCCACGAATTGGTTGAATCAATTTCAATACGACAGATTCATCCAACGGAACATCGGCACGCTCATCACGCTCTTGTGCACCAAGAAATGGAATTATATTGATGACATATTTCGTTTAGACATTGACCAACAGCCAGAATTTCAAACCAAACTTATCGGGTTTGTTTGGCATGTACGTCATGAAACCGCATCGTCTTGAGAGGTAGTAATTGTTCATCTACAGTCAAGGAATAGTTACAAGTGAACCTGACAATTACTCACAAATTTCTGAAACACCACGAATTAAAAGAAATTTGTCATTTGTGGGAGATCTCAAGCGTTTAGGTTTGTCATCAAATCTTAGAAATTTCGAAATTTTGAGGAAACAATCACATGCAATAGTTTTGCTAAACATTTGAATTCCATAGGTAGTGTTCCATAAAAACGACACAGGATGATTTTTTCCATACAGACCACGAGCATACATCAGGGGCAAGAATTTCTCAAGTTCGTTCACAGTTAGTAGAAAATGTTTGTCGCCTCTTCTTTCAGCTTCTTCATTCGTATATATTATTCATTCGCTTATTCATTGGTATGCAACAATCTGGCGTAGAATAGACTCGTCAAGGTATTGCTTCCATGCGTCATAGGGTGTCACGACGGAAGATTGAATGGAGGTTCGGCAACCAGGAGAAGCAGTAAAAATATTGTGGACCGCAGTCCTTCCAATACAAGAAGCATTTGAAGCATTTGATGGAATGGAAGTCCATATAGTAGGCCTACCATCTTGACAGTTACACTTACAGAACTTGAACTTGATGATCTTGACGAATTTGAATGATTGAGCACATCGCTGGTATTGTCAGAGTGTTCTGATGCGCATTCGTGAACTACATTATGATTCTCTTCTGTAATTTCTTCGTCGGATAACTCATTATCAATGTCCCAATCATTTAGAATTCTAGCCATATATCTGTCACGGTCAATTTTTTCGTGTTGCCATTTTGTGTCGCGATTGATTATTGCAGTATTTCTGTAAGTCACAGCTATGAATACAAGCTCGTATACGTATCTACACAGCAGTCAGAGTCAAATGCTAGTAAATCAATAAATATATAGCAATCTGCAGTATGATGTGTAAAACGTGGTTGACTTGATGCATATAGACATTTCTCAGGCACAGTTTGAGGACATTGCAAAATTGTAAACATCGCAACTAACTGAATGGTCTATCTCATCTCTATGAATTCCCTGAGGAGATATCTATGCTGCCATTATTACTTTCCTGAGAATTGCACTAATTGGCACTAACACTTTTGTGTCGAAAACGACACCTCAGTAAAAATAGGGATTCTTTCCTAAACAGTGGCCCTCTCACTGTCCTAGGGCATCAATGTCAAGTATTAGTGCATCAACTGCAAGTTTATACCGAACTATGAAAAGTCAGTTAATCTGTTGCCATTGCGACGAATACATGAAAAATTAGCAATGTACAAAATTTTGTTAGTGTTGAAAACGACACCTCAGTAATTCTACAGGTTTTCCCAGTTGAAAATGACCATTTCTCAAAAGAAAATTACCCTTTCTCAAAAGAAAATGACCTTTTCTCAAAAGAAAATTACCCTTTCTCAAATGAGAATGACCCTTTCTCAAAAGAAAATTACCCTTTCTCAAATGAAAATTACCGATTTTTTAAAATATATTTTTCTTCAGAAAAACTGATCCTTAGTCATCTTTAATGACTATACATGCATGATTTTTGATCTAAAATATTCATCAACATTATTGCAACCTAAGAGCTGTGACTTAAACCTGATTCTTGATCTCATGATACATTATAGATGATCAAATACACTTACTTGGGTTAGTATTAGTTGCATAAATGTATCAAGTTACCTTCAAATACGCACGTATGATGGGAAACCACAATTATCCTGTTAGTTGGAGTTAAACTTGTAATCCAATTATTTCAATGGTTGCAAACGGTTCATGCTATCTATTGGGAATCTGCTTTTCCAAGGGCGATCAATAGAAGCGTTACTGTTTCGGTTGTTAAGCACAGTGAATACCGATTGCCGATTGACCAATAAGGGCAAAGAATAGGATAGCAATAGCGACTCCACGACGATAATAGACATCAGGCGATACCGAGTCACAGTTTCTCCTTCGAATATGGCTGATGTACGACGCAGGTACAAACACGTTTCAAAAGATGACAAGAGTCGCATTCTTGCTGCCTCGAGGTTAGGAGAAAGTGTATATGCAATGTCGAGAAGCTTAGGCATAAAGTACGGCACCGCAAAACGAATTGCCCGGCAAGAACATTCACCAATACGAAAAAGAGGTCACCGTCCGTCAAAGGTAACTGACCTTCACAGAGAGTTTTTGAGAGAAAAGGTCGACGAAGATCCAACCATAACCCTGAAGGCATTGAAAGAAAAACTCCTTGAAGTTTTTCATTTAAATATTATAGTATCTCTACCATCGACCACCATCTGGATGGTATGCATTATAGTGTGAAGAAACTTAATGTACAGCCGCAAGAACGAAACAGCGAACGGACAAAACAACTTCGGCATGATTATGCCATATGGTTGAAAGATAATGCAATGCAAACGCATAGAAGTAGTAATCCCATGGCAAAATCAAGTGCAAATTGTGAAATGCTGAGTCATCAGGCTGAACGCAAGTGCAAATTGTGAAATGCTGAGTCATCAGGCGGCTGCAAGTGCAAATTGTGAAAGGCTGAGTCATCAGGCGGCTGCAAGTGCAAAATGTGAAATGCAGTGTGAGGGACATGGCCAAGGATGTGTTGGGAGGAATGGGTCCGTGAGGAGAAAACCGCCCCCCCCCCTCTGGACAGCTTGCTTCGATGTTGGCTTCTAGTGGACGGATTTTGTCGTGCGATAGCTCGTTTGAAAGCTAAGAGTGAGACAAATTCAGTGAAACAATCGGCTTGTTCCTATCTGTCTTCGTTCAAAAGTTAGAGCGGTTACAAGATTTTAGGTCGGAGCTCGCTTACCTGAAAAAATCCTAAGTGTCAGAGTGACTTTGTATGGGTAAAAATTTGAAAATTTTCCAAAGTGTGGAATTTCGACCTGGGACCGTCACCAAAACATTTTTCATCAAATTTCGCTGACCCCCCCCCCTCTGGACAGCTTGCTTCGATGTTGGCTTCTAGTGGACGGATTTTGTCGTGCGATAGCTCGTTTGAAAGCTAAGAGTGAGACAAATTCAGTGAAACAATCGGCTTGTTCCTATCTGTCTTCGTTCAAAAGTTAGAGCGGTTACAAGATTTTAGGTCGGAGCTCGCTTACCTGAAAAAATCCTAAGTGTCAGAGTGACTTTGTATGGGTAAAAATTTGAAAATTTTCCAAAGTGTGGAATTTCGACCTGGGACCGTCACCAAAACATTTTTCATCAAATTTCGCTGACCCCCCCCCCCTCTGGACAGCTTGCTTCGATGTTGGCTTCTAGTGGACGGATTTTGTCGTGCGATAGCTCGTTTGAAAGCTAAGAGTGAGACAAATTCAGTGAAACAATCGGCTTGTTCCTATCTGTCTTCGTTCAAAAGTTAGAGCGGTTACAAGATTTTAGGTCGGAGCTCGCTTACCTGAAAAAATCCTAAGTGTCAGAGTGACTTTGTATGGGTAAAAATTTGAAAATTTTCCAAAGTGTGGAATTTCGACCTGGGACCGTCACCAAAACATTTTTCATCAAATTTCGCTGACCCCCCCCCCCTCTGGACAGCTTGCTTCGATGTTGGCTTCTAGTGGACGGATTTTGTCGTGCGATAGCTCGTTTGAAAGCTAAGAGTGAGACAAATTCAGTGAAACAATCGGCTTGTTCCTATCTGTCTTCGTTCAAAAGTTAGAGCGGTTACAAGATTTTAGGTCGGAGCTCGCTTACCTGAAAAAATCCTAAGTGTCAGAGTGACTTTGTATGGGTAAAAATTTGAAAATTTTCCAAAGTGTGGAATTTCGACCTGGGACCGTCACCAAAACATTTTTCATCAAATTTCGCTGACCCCCCCCCCCCCAACGACTCAACTGACCAAATTGGTTGAAAAGACCAAAGTTGTTCAGAATCATGTGAAACAAACTTCTATCAAGGTTTCAGGTTGAAATTCGTCCAAAAAATTTTTTCGAAAATTTTCACTACAGTGGTCTCGACACTTAGGATTTTTTCGTGAAAAAAAAAAAAAAAATTTTTCAAAATGTTGGAATTGAGTTCCGAGACCCATCCCATCGTGTTTGTCGTCAAAAGTTGGGTCGGTGAAGTTTCGGTGAAAAAACCGCCCCCCCCCCCCCCAACGACTCAACTGACCAAATTGGTCGAAAAGACCAAAGTTGTTCAGAATCATGTGAAACAAACTTCTATCAAGGTTTCAGGTTGAAATTCGTCCAAAAAATTTTTTCGAAAATTTTCACTACGGTGGTCTCGACACTTAGGATTTTTTCGTGAAAAAAAAAAAAAAAAATTTTTCAAAATGTTGGAATTGAGTTCCGAGACCCATCCCATCGTGTTTGTCGTCAAAAGTTGGGTCGGTGAAGTTTCGGTGAAAAAACCGCCCCCCCCCCCCCAACGACTCAACTGACCAAATTGGTCGAAAAGACCAAAGTTGTTCAGAATCATGTGAAACAAACTTCTATCAAGGTTTCAGGTTGAAATTCGTCCAAAAAATTTTTTCGAAAATTTTCACTACGGTGGTCTCGACACTTAGGATTTTTTCAAGTCCAAATGTGAAATGTCGCTTTTTTTTTTTTTTTTTTTTGCCAACTTGGACGATGAATTGTGGAGGATTGGAAGTGAATGAAGAGCTCGGGTTTCTTTTAGCGGCAAGACCGCACTTTGTTCTCTAGGATCTCCTCTTTTCAGATGCGTGACAGGCTCCGTTTCCAAATGAGAGCCTGTTAAAAATCGAGTTTTTGTGCATTTTTCCAAGATTTTGGAACTTTTTGAAAAAACGACAGAGTTTTTTCATCTCGGCTTCTGGTCATCGTAGAGGGTCGAGGGATGTCTTAAATGAAAGGGGAGAGCGAGAAAACGTGACACTCAAAATTTGGAGTCAATCGGAGCACTAGAACCGGAGATAGACGGGTTTAAAGTTTTTGGAGGATGGGTGTTACGTCATCAGCTGATCGCCACACACTATATAAGCTGGGAACCGAGAGAGACTTGTCATTAAGACGAGAGCGATTGTCAGAGGTAGGTCGTCTCTCTGAGCTCCGATGATAGCTTCGGACATTCCAAATTCCGGGTTTCTGTAAGAAACCGACTTAGAAAATTTCATTGCTGAACTCAGCTAAGGCGTCAGACTTAGAGGTTCGCCAGGAGATGGCCTTCGTCTCCAGGCCATAAAAGACTCCAAAACTTTAAAGGCTTGTAACTTTGCTTCTACAAGTCCGTTTGACTTGATTCAAAAAAGGTTCGGTTGCTATTGACCTGCTCTAAGTGATAGACTACTTATAAAATGTTGTAAGTAGTGCTAAAAAGTTGAAAAATTTAAATTCACTAGTTTTGGAGGTTTTCTGGGGTTTTCGACCCTGCTGAAGTCAACTAGATGATTTTTAATGATGTCTGAGCCAGTCTTCTCATGGTATAAGCAGCTTTTCACTGAAAGCGAGCAAGACACGGAGAGTTTTGCTGTAATATTCCACTGACAGGGTGTTCCTTCGGGACGGCGGACGATGCCGTAGTGATAAGTGTGGCAAGGGAGTGTGTCATAGTTTAGACCGTAACCGCTGGGACAACTCATGTCTCATGTTGGGCATTTGACACAGTTCTCAACGTAGCACTTTGAACGCCAATCGGTTGAGTCTTAGCTATCTTGTCATGGGTGGCCTCTAAACATCTCCATTGCAAAACGCTGGTGAATCAAGCTCTCTACGGCTTGCTATCAAGCTGATCAAAGTCTGTCAACCTCTTACCAACTCCACCGGTTTTCATGTCTGGCGATCAAGTCATGGACGGTGCACGATTTTCGGTGTGATACTTCCTGTGGGTGATTTCGAGACAGCGGTGAAGTCCGTAGCGATGAGTACTGCACGGGACGTGGGCAATGGTAATCCTTGTGAAACCTCTCTGCGTCATGTTTGCAATGTTTCGTCTCCGTGATAGAGACAAGCAGAACTGATGAATGGAATGAAGGGAGGACATTCATGCGCCACACGCAACACATCACAGACTTCTCTCTTTGCTAGTGAACAAGCTCTTGTCAGTGTCGTACAAAGGTTTTACTGCAGCACAGGTTGATGTATAGTTAGAAAGTTTGATCATTGACGTTGTATTCGTAAGTCTAGTCAGAAAGTGCATCATGGTTTGTAAAAGCAAAGTTAGTGTAGTCAACTAGTTCTTTACTACAACTCATGTTTGTGAAAGTAAAGTATTAGATTACACAGAGTCATCAATACTGTCAAGGGTGTACAAGTCATATCAAGCATATTCAACTGAGCGTCCATTCCTGACACTCATGATCATTTGAAATTATTTGAAGATGAAAAGTTGCATGCGTTTCCCAACTTCATGGTCTGTAGCAAGAGAGCTTGGCTATTCATTGAAGGCTATAGAAAGTGTTGCAAATGTAAATGAAAATATTAAAGCTGGCGCTTTAGTTGAAAGACTAATGGATCTAGATGAGCACGCTATGAATCATCATTTGGATCGAAGATGGATAGAGGATTTTTCCATGCTGCAATGTAATGATAGTGAAAATGGGATGAAATTGGTGCGATCTGGAGTGACAAAGAAAAAAGTGACATTTGCAACTGATTTGTCAAGTAACTCTACCAATAAAAGTGACTTTAGAAAGAAATTGGAAGAAGAGACGTTTAAATTATTATGTGAACGAAACTGCGTTGAGTGTTTTAAAAGGGAGCGATCCCTTCTCTTTTTACCATGTTGTCATTCTGTTATGTGTTCTACGTGCTATGTACCTTTGGAAATTATGTTGTGTCCCATCTGTGATCAAGAAATAATTTCAACAGTCAATGTATATAAATGATGTTGATGCAATCCTAGTCGAATTTAAAACAGTCATCTATGACCATGACACCACTGTATCATCGTCTCATTGAAATGAGAAAGCATGATTATACAAGGCAGTGGATTCTTGTGTTGGAAAAACTATTATCATCCAGTGATTGTAGAGAGATGATACATCGTTTGAGTAATGCAATCATCATTCACGCAAACTGTGAAGATGTTGACTATATGCTATCTTATAATTTTAAACCAAATCAGTTTACGAATACACTTTCATCACTGTTACATCATGGTATTCTTTCATTACCTTGCTTGGAGTTATGTATTCTACACGTTACTTATGGGAAGCCTTTTCCACTTAAGCACAATTGATGCAAAGGCATTAAACTTTACAAACATCGTCATACAAACAGATTGTTCATGTCTGGCTCATAACATATCAGCAAGCGACACAGCTGAACTGTTTCTATTGAACTATAGTACCTCACTGAATGATACATTACGGCTACCCACACATGTATCTGCTTCTGACTATCCTACTGGTACTGTGGCTGTTCTCAGTGTATTGCTTTTTACTAGTGCTGTACTCAATGTCTTCCTCTATTTCATTGCGTTTACGACGGTGATGTTTCGACGTTGCTGTCGTGTTTAAGCAAAGAACACTCTAACATCCACCTGTAAAAATGGCTAGACGTCGTTCATCTCACCGTTCACGCAGACAAAAGTGTCAATCAAATGCAAACAAAAAATTCTGTCTCACGCTTCGTCGCTTATTAAAATTAAAGCCATCTCATCGATGTGAGGCAATGAAGCTGGCAAACAATGCCTTCATTCGCAAAATGTGTACGGAAATACGAAAAGTGCGTTATATGACATTAAATATCAAAAAGGCCAATGCAATTGCCAGACATGGTAAAGTTCTTCGTACCTTGAGCAATCCAAAAACATCAATTCCTACAAAGCGCAAACTATTATCACAACGTGGTGGCTTCTTACCACTTTTAGCGCCTATCATCATGGCAGCTGCCGGTCCTGCTTTGGGAGGTTTAGCTGGTGCTCTCGCAAATAAAGCCATTAATGGATAGATACTAAGTTAAATGGTATGACTTTTCATCAAAATCAACATGGATTTCCGTTTACGTTGTAATCGCACTATGTGTATCGTAGGACCCTCTCATAGTGGGAAGACACATTTAACACTGCAATTGTTGGAGCGTCGTAATGAGATTTTTGACTGCATACCGAATCGTGTTGTTTGGTGCTATGGAATTTATCAACATAACTTACATCGTGAATTGGTTGGTAAGGGTTACTTGGTTCAACCGGGGATTATCAGCACTGCTGATATTCAACCCTATGATATTATCATTCTTGATGATTTACTTAATGAGAGTAAGAACTCACAAGAAGTAACTGCTATGTTTACCAAGGCTGCTCATCATAAACCATGCTTTATAATTTTTATTATGCAAAATCTTTTTCCAAGTGGAAAGGAAGCACGGACTCGAAGTCTAAACACACATTACTACATCATCTTTAAAAATCCTCGCGATAAAAGTCAAGTTGAATTCCTATCTCGACAAGTTCTTCCTCGCAAGTCAAAAGCATTGATTGAAGTATTTGAGGCTGCTACGGAAAAACCCTATAATTATTTATTTTTGGACTTTACCCAGGAGTGTCCTGAAGATTATCGCTTACGCAGTCATCTCTTTGAGAAACCCATGATCATATATAAATTGTTATGAGTGGTTTTCAACGCATGATTGCTATTCCACAAGAAGAATATATACATCTGACTACAATGCAGAGTGTTCATCAACCTTGGGCAAATCAAATGTCACAACTTAATCAGCAATATGAACAAGAAGCTGTACAAAGTAAAAATCCATATGATCGTTTGATAAAGCAGAGTTCTACCTTAGAAGAAATAAAACAATTGAAAGAAAAAATACGCAATGATCTTTCGCTTGGTTCACCCAAACCCTATCGCAATCGCGCACTGAGCTTATATCGAAGTCTCGAACCCAACTTGAAAATTACACAACGAGGTGAAGTGGTAGGTGATGATGGTGCAGTCATTAGGGACTCAAGAGTGGAAGATTTAATTAATCATGCTGTTCGTGATCGTCGTCGTCACTTTACACCTACAGGATGGGAGTTCTTTTTAAAAAGTATGAAGAAATTCAATGTCCCAAAAGCAATTCTTGGTCGTGATACCTTACAGGAAATGGAAAATGATTCTACACCTAGGAAGAGAAAGTTGCAAAGTGTAGAGAGACCTAAAAAGAGAATCAAGCAAACTTTGAAAACACCCGAGAAGTTGCCGAAGCGTATACCAAAACCTTCAACACGTTATCCATCATTTGATTTTATCACAGACTTTTAATGAAGAAGCTATGTTGCATCCCATGTTCAGAGTTACCAAACATTCATGTGTCATTGAACTGCTTAAGTACATGTTGTAAAAGTGATTCATACAAGACGGCTCAAAAAAGTAGCAAAAGCAAGACTCAAACACAAACGCAAACCCTGGCGGAGAAAAAGACTGATACTTTGAAGCAAATAAACGATCCCTCTTAATAGACGATGGATGAACATCTGAAATCAATTTATTATAACCCAAAGCATTATGCAGGTTATGCTTCAGTGAAAAAGTTGTCACAAGCAAGTGGTTATTCACAGAAACAAGTGAAGAGATGGTTAAAAGCTCAACCTGCATATACATTGCACACACAAGCTCGAAAACGTTATCCTACCCGTTCTTATATCGTTCATGATATTGATGAACAATGGCAAGCAGATTTGGCTGATGTTTCTTTATTAGCTAAAAAGAATAAAGGCTATCGCTTTCTCCTAACTGTCATTGACTTATTTTCTCGTTATGCTTGGGTTCAACCACTCAAGACAAAGCGTGGTGAAGAAGTGGCCGAGGCTTTCCAAAATATTTTCAGTGAAGGACGCATTCCCACACGTATTCAGACTGATCAAGGGAAAGAGTTTGAAAACAGACATGTGCGTGCTTTGTTTCGCAAACACAACATTGAACTGTTTAGTGTGAAAAGTGCATATAAGGCTGCAGTGGTCGAGCGCTTTAACCGTACACTGAAAACTCGTCTATGGCGCTATTTCACTGCAAAAGTAACACAAAAGTGGACAGATGTATTACAAGATACTGTACACGCTTACAATCATTCTGTCCATCGTATGATTGGTCACAAACCTGCTGACATAACTCCAGACATTGTGGATACAATCCGTGAAATCAATGCTAAACGCAGGCAACCATCACAAGGTAAACGTGACATTCAGGTTGGTGACAAAGTTCGCATTTCCAAGGTGAAAAGCGTGTTTGCAAAAGGATATCTTCCCAATTGGACGGAAGAAATATTTACTGTCTCTGAGGTTAACAAGAAATTTAAACCCACTACCTACAAGCTTCGCGATTATCATGGTGAAGAGATTGAAGGGAGTTTTTATCGTCATGAGATAACACCCATCACCAAAGAAGATGATGACTACATGGTTGAAAAGATACTTCGCCACCAAATGCGACAAGGGGAAAAGTGGAGCCTGGTGAAATGGGCTGGCTATCCAAATTCAATGAACAGTTGGATTCGTCATTCTGACCTTTATCGTGTTAGTCAACGTTCCTAAGCAAAGTAATGAATTGTGTAAATATAAATAAATAAATACCTATGGATCAAACTGCTACGTTTTATTCTGCCCCCTCCTATGCTAGTCATGGAGCTGGCTTTCCCGTTTATGCTGGATCGAGACGTCAAAAAGGGGGTAGTCTATTGGGTGCTGTCAAAGGTATGATGCTCCCCACTATCGCAAATGTGGGAAAATCAGCTTTAAAGGAAGCTGTAGGATTAGCAGCAGATGTAGCAAGTGATGCGCTTTCAGGAAGATTGCCGATTCGTGAATCGCTAAAGCGTCATGGAATACAGCGTTTGAAGAATGTCGGTAAGGCTGGTATCAGGTCTGTCATCAGTCATATCAATCCACTCTCTACTTCAGGCAAACGTAAGCGAAGAGCATCTCGTATACCTCCTAGCAAACGCAGACGACGTGGACTGTTTTAAATATGGAATGTAAAACCACATCCCTTTGCTTATTTGACAGAACACCTATACAGACGGATATCATTAGAAATTATGTATCTATTCGTTATCCACAGACGAGTATTGATTCTGGTAGTGTCATTGAATTTTTAATACCAGGAAATGATGCTGAGTACATCGATGTAAATGACATCAATCTACATGTTAAGTTTAAGATAGTAAATAAGGACGGTACCAACCTTGATGATAAGGACAAAGTAGCCGTGAATAACTTGGCAATAGCAACGCTCTTCAAGGATGTATCATTAACCATTGGTGAAACTCGGGTTGAAGGTGGTCAACACAGTTATCCCTATCTCGGTTATTTTTCAACAGTCATGCAGTTCCAGCCACAAGCACAAAAGAGTCACATGGCTGTTATGGGTTGGTGTAAAGATGAAGCTGGTAAATTTGATAGTGACAAAAACAAGGGATTTGTCACTCGTGAAAAGTGGACTGCAGAAAGTAGGGTGTGTGAATTATATGGTCCCCTATACTTGGACTTTTTCCGTCAATCACGTTTCTTAATGTCAAAAGTAGACATGCGAGTTCATCTCTTACCGAACGATCCTAAATTTGTATTGAATTCTTATGGAGCAAAGACTGAGTTTAAGATTGTGTTTGAAAGTGTTAGACTTTATGTGCGACGAATGACAGTGAATCCTTCGGTGATTAATGGTCACGAGATGGGTTTAAAGAAGTATGATGCTCTTTATGATGTAAATCATACTGAGATCCATAGTTTCACCATTCCTCGTGCGCAAAAGAGCTTTGTTAAAGATAGTTTGTTTCCTATACAATCACCAAAAATGATCATTGTGGGATTGATTGCAAATGATGCATACAATGGTAATATATCGAAGAATCCCCTCAACTTTGAACACTTTGGTTTAAATCAAATCGGATTGTATCGCGATACCGATTGCATTCCTGGTACTCCTTTTTGCCCAGACTTTGCTAATGGTCATTATTCTCGCTCATATCAAAATACTATGGAAACCTTTAAATACTGGAATACTGATGACACCAATGGTTTGACTTATGATGAATTTGCTAAAGGTTATACACTTTATGCATTTGATTTGACAGCAAACAATGAAGCAGGTGCTTCTTATCGTCCGGGTACTGCCACGAAGGGTCTTAAACTAGAATTCTTCTTTGAAAAAGATTTGATGAAAACAGTCAATGTACTCATCTATGCTGTGTTCGATTCCACCATTCGAATTAACAGACTACGTGACGTTTCCGCTTCTTATACAAGTTAATGAGTTGGTTATCTGATGCAGAGCTAGAGAGAGTCGTTCAAGAACATGGTGATGAACGCACTGTTGCAGCATTTCGAGGTGTGTTTTCCATTAATAATATGCCCACAGTTTTACCAAAACCACCCTCATTCATTATCATGAATACTGATACAACACACCTACCCGGCAAACACTGGAAAGTTTTGTTTATTGATAAAAACTATTGCGGTGAAATCTTTGATTCATTGGCCTTACCAAATTGTGATTATGTCACACGTTTCATGAACCGTCATTCACGAAAATGGATTCGCAATGCTTTGGCCTATCAACATCCCTTGTCTTCAACATGTGGAGCCTATGCCCTCTACTTTGTAATGCAACGACTACATTATGACTCTTTACATGATATTTGTAAACATTTTTCACATGATACCCTTGTCAATGAAAAGCGCATTCGTAACTTTTATAAAAGCCTTCAATAAATATGTACGATTAAAATTTGTTTTCTTTATTATACTTCAATGGAAAAGTAGATGATGTGATTGAATAGGTTGTATTTAGTCATCAAACATGAATAGGTAGAGATAAGAAGACATTGTTCACTTGTCACATTCATACTTATGAGTGTTGGTTTGTTTAAGGTAAGTCATGATGCGAGGATGTATACGTTCTCTATACTTGTTCCAACTTGAGGATGTAAAATGTATAATACCATATTGATCATGAAGAGCAATGAAATCTCGTCGAATAATGAATAGACGTCCACCTAGAGGGATATAGTACATTGGATGATGCATGATATGTAAAGCATCGTGGAGGTTATCCATTTGAAAAGGTGATAAACTTATTTTAACGTGTCGATGAGTATCGTAAAAGGTAATGCGTCGAGCCTTCCATGTAACATGACACTGAGAAGAGAGCTTGGCAATCATGGTTAGTTTTAGACACATCAAAAAAACGTTTGCTTAGTCTTCTCGTTTAAGTAAAGCATTCATTAGAAATGGACGAAGTCATGTTGAGATTGATCATCCTATTATCATTTGCAATAGTGACATTAGCGGGACGAGGATTAGATGATGCAGTTCGCCTTATCAAATCACCTATTCATGCAACAAGACCTATTGAAGATGTAATTCTTTCCGGCATAGCCGATCCTTGGCAAAATCATGCATACAAACTACAGATTTTACGTCAGCGAATGGGTCATGCGTGGGAAATGGTGTTAACAGATTATGGCTTTAAGCGATCACCTGTAGGTGGCATCGATTTGATCAATCCTGTACGTCGCATTGCAATGGAATTAAAAAATAGCTGTCGTGTGAGCTCATCAATAAAACGTGACATATTTCATATCCTTGCAGATTTTAAACGTAGAAGACCAAGATATCAAGTCATATTTGGTTGTATCAACTATCGCAATATGAAAGAAGGCGGTACAAGCATACTTAGGGGAGTGCATTATGTGAAAGGGCAATCACTCTTAACCAAATTCCTAGGACGACAGAAAGTACCTACTGTGAATAGATTGAAAGCAGCAGTTCGTTATGTCATGCGGCATAACGCCTAAGCAAACGTCGCTTTATGTTGATACTTTAACATGGAGTTTACAGCAGTGTTTCCCAGTAATGCTCAACCTGAGCGATATGAAAATACAGCTGCTGAGTTTGAGACTGATTTAACACAGCCGATTGACTTAAATGGTGATTGGGAAGTGGCCCTGCAAGATTTGAGTTATGTGAATAATATAAGAACCATCGCAAATGAAGAGATTACATTAGGCACTGCAACGAATCAAGACTTGTACTTTCCAAAACTAGAGCGAAATGATAAAGTACATACCTACAACTTGAATGAACATGCAGCAGAGTGGAATTCTATTCCTACAGTAAACACCCGTCGGGGAAAGCGAGCTGTTGATGAGATTGTAAATGGCCCTACTTTAATTATCACTGCAGATACAGACATACCCATTGCTAAAAATGCCTCACCCCTGAAATGGAAACAACCTACAAACCCATCATTCCGTCATCGTTTAGAGCAATCATACTATTATATGAAAATTCAACGCCTGTTGAATGTTATGAATGATTTGGCAAAGGATCTATGGTTCTGGCAAATGGATCCAAATCTACATAAAGTTACCCTCTACATGAGACCGACTACTATTTCCCATGGATTTTATGTGAGTGGACCTCTGCAAAAGATATTGAATCTTAAATCACGGTTCTTTCTACCTATCACAAAATTTGCAGAAGTAAAAGGAGGTGGTACCTTCCCTTTGAGAGCTCAAGTGTCCATGAAAGTATCAAAGCAGATTAAGAAATATCCAAATTGGCACAGGAAAAAATTTAATATTACCCTTCTTCCCCTTGATCGCATGCATGAGCGCTTTGTGCTTTTTAAATCTGGTACTGTTGATGACTTGATCAAACAGGTAAATGAAATAAATGGATTATCTATGTCCATCACTCGAGTACACAATAAAGCAAGGATTGATTTCCGAAATGATTATGAGCGTTCACACATTGGATTTGTTCACATCAATTCTAAATTTCGTGATTTGCTCTCTTTAAAAACAGACGTCTTATGGTCATACCATGAATGGGGGAATGTGAAAATAACATCTGAACAGCAATCCGATTGTCGAATGGTCCTTTACTTCAAACGTACAGACCCTGTTTTACGTCCCAGTCTTACATGGAAGCCAACTGAAAAGTTACCGATACCTCCCAAGCATTATAGCAATGGTTATGATGTTTGTACATACTTGAACAAGGGTGTGTCAAATCTACACTCATATCATTTTGACTATGATCCTAAAGAAAATACATTCTGTATCAGTGTACATGGTAAAACGGTCATTCACATTTCAAAAGAGTTGACAAAGATTTTAGGATTCAAACGTGACATATTCTACGACGAGAAGTATTGTGGCTCAACATCCTTGCTCGATATGAATATCAATCACTTTTACATTTACACTAACTTTATCCATTCAACACAAGTTGGTGGTCAAATGGTTCCCCTTTTAAGATATATTCCTATTGACAGTGGCGACTTTGGCGTGACCATGCACAGGGAGTTCCTGAACAAGGTATACATTCCAGTCAATGTATCACGATTATCCCATTGCAAATTTGGTATCTATGATGATAGTGGTAATCCTATTCAATTCATTGGTGGTCGTACTGTCTTAACACTTCATTTTCGTCAGATAACATCAAATCACTAATGTTGCGTGTGGCGCAGTCAATGTCTTTTCTTTCTTGATTAGGCGGCCGTTAAGGCCGTGGTCTCATAAAGACCGTTTGGGGCATTCTCTGTCTCATCAAAGGGCTTTTCACTCCTGAAAGTCAGCCTCGTTTATGAAAGGCTCACTCTCAACCGTTTGTAGAGTGAGCTGCTTGCAGCCTTCAATCATTTGTCTTTCTTCCTCTTCCTCTTTTTGTTGAAACTTTCTCTCAAGTTCCTTCTTCGTAGGAGTTGAGCTAGCAGGAGGTGTGAACGTTTCCTCTGTGTCAGACATGACTATGATAGTGAAATGCAAAACACTCTTCTTTATATATGAGAATGATGCAGTGTGATTGATAAATGGCTGTCACCCAATGAGAGAGCACGAAGCAGGGAGAGAGAATCTATATAAGTGTGATGCAATGACCATTTCCTCATAATATCATTAAAATGGATACACCACCGAACGCCTATGCCTTACTCATGCCCAATGCCCCTCGCAAGAGGCAAGTGAAAAGCATTTGCGATGGTGAGGTCGAGCCGCTGCAGTTCAATGAGGAAATCATCATCATTTCCGACGATGAAGAGGATAGTAGTGATACAATCAGGGCTGCCTTCCTGAGTGTGTCTCCAAAGGACGTGATGATGGAGCGGTGTATTGAGACTCTCCGGAGCTGGCTAGACCTCTTCTCTCCTTCTAGTCAGCCCCGCAATCAAGAAGAGTTTGACTTAGTAGACGTCATGTACCGTCTTATTACAAAACGCATTGCTTTTATTTCTTTTCAATAAATGTATATTATGACAGTGTTGTTTTTCCTTCATATAAACTACATGGCTTCGAAAGGATCATCGAGTAAGCATAGTATCGATTGGGAGCTATTGTTAGAATAAGATATCCTATCATCTAGACTCTTAATACAGTTACTAGAAATCGTTCATGATATAAAACATGATTTAGGTGAATCACTTGAAGCAACGTTATCTGAGAATGAGTCATGAGTTCTGCTTGTCACTCTTATACCACACGTATACAAAATCATTTTCTATCTTCTCTAATGGTATGATCCCTTTTGATAGAAAAGTAGACCGATAGTAAATGTGTTAACTAACCCCATATCTAAATTCCTCCATTTATTTCCATTTCAAGATAAATACATTGCAAAACAAAGACATGTAGTATGTAGGTTTATTTATAATTGAATCACATATACTTTAAAGCGAGGAAAAGTCAAGCGGAATAACCTCTAAGTCACTGTACACTTTATAACACCTTGGCCGTTTTGGTGCGTCGGGCACTTTTCTAACACGCGTCGTTTTTGGCGTGAATTCAGCATCAGTCCACACTACTTTTTCAATGACGACTTTCTTGCGGGACTCCTCCTCTTGTTCACGCTTGTCTTCATTCCACTCGTCAACAACTTCGAAAATTTTGAAGAAAATATTCATGGCTTCAGAAGAGTTTTCCATACTAGAGTGTTCGATCGTATAACGTGAATGAGAAGTGCTGCAATCGTTTCACTGATATAGTTATTTAACAATGAATTCCTCAACAACCAATCAGAATGATTCTAATTTAGATGAAGATTCCTTTTTTCACTTTATCAACCTGTGTTGCAGTAAAACTTTTACAAACCATGATACACTTTCTGACTAGACTTACGAATACAACGTCAATGATCAAACTTTATTTTCACAAACATGAGTTGTAGTAAAAACTAGTTGACTACACTAACGCTTTTATGACATGTGTGTTTCATAAAACATCATGATCAAACTTTTCTAACTATACATCAACTTGTGTTGCAGTAAAACCTTTGTACGACACTGACAAGAGCTTGTTCACTAGCAAGGAGAGAAGTCTGTGATGTGTTGCGTGTGGCGCATGAATGTCCTCCCTTCATTCCATTCATCAGTTCTGCTTGTCTCTATCACGGAGACGAAACATTGCAAACATGACGCAGAGAGGTTTCACAAGGATTACCATTGCCCACGTCCCGTGCAGCTACGGACTTCACCGCTGTCTCGAAATCACCCACAGGAAGTATCACACCGAAAATCGTGCACCGTCCATGACTTGATCGCCAGACATGAAAACCGGTGGAGTTGGTAAGAGGTTGACAGACTTTGATCAGCGTGATAGCAAGCCGTAGAGAGCTTGATTCACCAGCGTTTTGCAATGGAGATGTTTAGAGGCCACCCATGACAAGATAGCTAAGACTCAACCGATTGGCGTTCAAAGTGCTACGTTGAGAACTGTGTCAAATGCCCAACATGAGACATGAGTTGTCCCAGCGGTTACGGTCTAAACTATGACACACTCCCTTGCCACACTTATCACTACGGCATCGTCCGCCGTCCCGAAGGAACACCCTGTCAGTGGAATATTACAGCAAAACTCTCCGTGTCTTGCTCGCTTTCAGTGAAAAGCTGCTTATACCATGAGAAGACTGGCTCAGACATCATTAAAAATCATCTAGTTGACTTCAGCAGGGTCGAAAACCCCAGAAAACCTCCAAAACTAGTGAATTTAAATTTTTCAACTTTTTAGCACTACTTACAACATTTTATAAGTAGTCTATCACTTAGAGCAGGTCAATAGCAACCGAACCTTTTTTGAATCAAGTCAAACGGACTTGTAGAAGCAAAGTTACAAGCCTTTAAAGTTTTGGAGTCTTTTATGGCCTGGAGACGAAGGCCATCTCCTGGCGAACCTCTAAGTCTGACGCCTTAGCTGAGTTCAGCAATGAAATTTTCTAAGTCGGTTTCTTACAGAAACCCGGAATTTGGAATGTCCGAAGCTATCATCGGAGCTCAGAGAGACGACCTACCTCTGACAATCGCTCTCGTCTTAATGACAAGTCTCTCTCGGTTCCCAGCTTATATAGTGTGTGGCGATCAGCTGATGACGTAACACCCATCCTCCAAAAACTTTAAACCCGTCTATCTCCGGTTCTAGTGCTCCGATTGACTCCAAATTTTGAGTGTCACGTTTTCTCGCTCTCCCCTTTCATTTAAGACATCCCTCGACCCTCTACGATGACCAGAAGCCGAGATGAAAAAACTCTGTCGTTTTTTCAAAAAGTTCCAAAATCTTGGAAAAATGCACAAAAACTCGATTTTTAACAGGCTCTCATTTGGAAACGGAGCCTGTCACGCATCTGAAAAGAGGAGATCCTAGAGAACAAAGTGCGGTCTTGCCGCTAAAAGAAACCCGAGCTCTTCATTCACTTCCAATCCTCCACAATTCATCGTCCAAGTTGGCAAAAAAAAAAAAAAAAGCGACATTTCACATTTGGACTTGAAAAAATCCTAAGTGTCGAGACCACCGTAGTGAAAATTTTCGAAAAAATTTTTTGGACGAATTTCAACCTGAAACCTTGATAGAAGTTTGTTTCACATGATTCTGAACAACTTTGGTCTTTTCGACCAATTTGGTCAGTTGAGTCGTTGGGGGGGGGGGGCGGTTTTTTCACCGAAACTTCACCGACCCAACTTTTGACGACAAACACGATGGGATGGGTCTCGGACCTCCATTCCAACATTTTGAAGAATTTTTTTTCACGAAAAAATCCTAAGTGTCGAGACCACCGTAGTGAAAATTTTCGAAAAAATTTTTTGGACGAATTTCAACCTGAAACCTTGATAGAAGTTTGTTTCACATGATTCTGAACAACTTTGGTCTTTCGACCAATTTGGTCAGTTGAGTCGTTGGGGGGGGGGGGGGGCGGTTTTTTCACCGAAACTTCACCGACCCAACTTTTGACGACAAACACGATGGGATGGGTCTCGGAACTCCATTCCAACATTTTGAAAAATTTTTTTTTTTTTCACGAAAAAATCCTAAGTGTCGAGACCACTGTAGTGAAAATTTTCGAAAAAATTTTTTGGACGAATTTCAACCTGAAACCTTGATAGAAGTTTGTTTCACATGATTCTGAACAACTTTGGTCTTTTCGACCAATTTGGTCAGTTGAGTCGTTGGGGGGGGGGGGGCGGTTTTTTCACCGAAACTTCACCGACCCAACTTTTGACGACAAACACGATGGGATGGGTCTCGGAGCTCAATTCCAACATTTTGAAATTTTTTTTTTTTTTTTCATGAAAAAATCCTAAGTGTCGAGACCACCGTAGTGAAAATTTTCGAAAAAATTTTTTGGACGAATTTCAACCTGAAACCTTGATAGAAGTTTGTTTCACATGATTCTGAACAACTTTGGTCTTTTCAACCAATTTGGTCAGTTGAGTCGTTGGGGGGGGGGGGGGGGGGGGTCAGCGAAATTTGATGAAAAATGTTTTGGTGACGGTCCCAGGTCGAAATTCCACACTTTGGAAAATTTTCAAATTTTTACCCATACAAAGTCACTCTGACACTTAGGATTTTTTCAGGTAAGCGAGCTCCGACCTAAAATCTTGTAACCGCTCTAACTTTTGAACGAAGACAGATAGGAACAAGCCGATTGTTTCACTGAATTTGTCTCACTCTTAGCTTTCAAACGAGCTATCGCACGACAAAATCCGTCCACTAGAAGCCAACATCGAAGCAAGCTGTCCAGAGGGGGGGGGGGGTCAGCGAAATTTGATGAAAAATGTTTTGGTGACGGTCCCAGGTCGAAATTCCACACTTTGGAAAATTTTCAAATTTTTACCCATACAAAGTCACTCTGACACTTAGGATTTTTTCAGGTAAGCGAGCTCCGACCTAAAATCTTGTAACCGCTCTAACTTTTGAACGAAGACAGATAGGAACAAGCCGATTGTTTCACTGAATTTGTCTCACTCTTAGCTTTCAAACGAGCTATCGCACGACAAAATCCGTCCACTAGAAGCCAACATCGAAGCAAGCTGTCCAGAGGGGGGGGGGGCGGTTTTCTCCTCACGGACCCATTCCTCCCAACACATCCTTGGCCATGTCCCTCACACTGCATTTCACATTTTGCACTTGCAGCCGCCTGATGACTCAGCCTTTCACCATTTGCACTTGCGTTCAGCCTGATGACTCAGCCTTTCACAATTTGCACTTGCGTTCAGCCTGATGACTCAGCATTTCACAATTTGCACTTGATTTTGCCATGTGCTTACTACTCATAGAATTTACATTGATGAAACAAACTACAATATTTGGGTATCACGATCGTTTGGTCGTTCACAACGAGGTGTGGCGGCAACAATGCACCGTCCATCGACTAGAAGTTCAAACCTGAACATCATCGCAGCGATCGACATTTCGGGTTTGGTCCACTTTGAAACCCATCCAAAGTTGAACCACTTGACTTTCAATGATTTTTTGCAGACCTGCTCACAAAAACTCGTAGACAGAGAAGTCGTTTCTATCATGGACAACGCTCCAGCCCACAAACGGACCAGAGAAGTCAATCTGCCTCCAAACCACACCATGAAATATCTGCCTGCATATTCACCTATGTTCAATCCAATAGAAGAATACTTTGCATCATTCAAGTCCGCGGTAAAACGCTACCTGCAAGAACGTAGGTCTGAGATCTATGAGCGGCATGTAGATGTTTCTCTTTCGACGCACCGCTTCGGAATGTTAAAGAAAGCAGCGTATGAAGTGAAGAACACACTTTCTTCATACCATTGTGCGAATTATGACAGGCATCAAATGACATTCATTCCCAAAGCAATTGCTAAGGAAGATTTATAGGTTGTTATTGTTCATCATTATTATTTTTTTAGCGTATGTTACTCGTTTCCTATCTCTGGCAGAAATTACTGTTGAATCTTTACAGAGTTGGCCAATATACCTATAAAGTGAATTTCTGATGTTTTTTTTAAATTTATAGCAGTCTATACCCGGTACCGATAACTAAATGAATTAGATAAGCTTATGAAAGCTCATTTATCAATCACCAAATTAAATAGCGTATCACTGCTGAATAAAAACTTGATTACACGGAGGCTATTATTGGTATTTTTGTAACAGGAAATTACGGTATTTCGATAAGATATCATAAGTTTTCATATTCTATGTACTGGCGATATCAATATGCTACACTCATCCACTTAGATAAGTTCTTAGGAAACTGAGGTAATATACTTATATGATTGTAATAATTGTCGATATATTTTAACAGTCATACCCTGCTGTCATCTGCGCATTAACATAGAAGGAAACATAAACAAAAGTCAGAAGGCCTTTTAAAAATATTAATATAGTCATTTTTTGTCAATAAAGATCAAGTATCAGGTTTAAGTCACAGCTCTTAGGTTGCAATAATGTTGATAAATATCTTAGATCAAAAATCATGCATACGTGTATATAGTCATTAAAGATGACTAAGGATCAGTTTTTCTGAAGAAAAATATATTTTAAAAAATCGGTAATTTTCATTTGAGAAAGGGTAATTTTCTTTTAAGAAATGGTCATTTTCAACTGGGAAAACCTGTAGTGTTTAAGGCTATCCATGTCCGACAGAAATTTCTATGCACGAGTATCACCCAAAATTTGAAAATTTCTCGGTTGTCGGCTTGTAAATACCCTTTGATTCTGGAATCTATTTTCATTAAAGAGAATCAAAGTGTATTGTCCAATGAACGGAATATCACTACCATTGTGCCATCGCAAGCACTCCTCCAACGATTCGAAATGTGCAAAACTCGGGTGGAGATGCCGACCAATGGCGGTGTCTGTTTTTGGAGAATGCGGAAAGGAGTCGAAGGATGTATTTTCGCGCATTGCTGGTGGGAAAATATCCATGTTGAATGGATCCCGCTTTTCTGAAGTCAAAGCTGCAATAATAAGAAAGCTTCTGGAGGCCTTGATGTGCTGTAATGCCCGATCGCTTTTGGCACACAAGGAATGCACAATTGGGCAGGAAGAGCCTACCTTTGCAGGCAAACCTTTTCGGCTTTGACCGAGATTTTCTTTCCTTAAAGGTTATGTGCCTTTTGTATTTATAAGGGTTGTTTTAATGGAGTTTCGTAGGACAATGATTTGATGATTTCTAGTTTTTGTAATTCCATTTTTGCTTTTTTTACACTGAATCTTTAACTTCTGTAACTTGTACACTCATTGTTTATTGTTCTCATCGGTATTAAACATAATAGCAAATCCGAAAAACCTTAATTTTGTTTTTCCTCCTCTCTTGCCCAATCATGAAATAAACTGTCCAGTGAAATCGCAGCAATTGAATTTCCGCGTCTCTTTGAAACACCTGTAAAGGAACTTATTCAATGACTGGACATTTTATCCTGCGCTGCTGATTTATGCTTTTTGCAGTTTTTTCATTATTCATTGATCCTATATAGTAGCTTTGAAATTGCGCAACATAATGCTACTTTAGAATCGTGATCAAATCAAATTTAAGGAAGCTCTGCTGTAAATAGTTGCTGTCATTTCAAAGACCTCCATAATCCTCCTATCTATAGTTTCAGGAATTACAATATGCTCCTCAGCAAACACTTTGCTTCAAAGCCTGCACTTGACTAGATGTTGTAAATTTCTTTGTCTTAGTGTATACTGTTGTAGATAACTTTGATTTGAATTTTATGAGGAATTCCTTGTTGTCTTATAACCTTCTAGTCTCTGGACACTTCTTGAAAATGCATTTTAGATGAAGTATCATGAATCTGCAAACTTTTTTGTACTTCATGCTATTTAAAAATATATTTACTGTTTATAACACGGCCTTCGCGTAGCAGAATTTTAAATTTTATCCGCATAAGAAGTCTTCATGCATTAGCAGGTACAGTGTAAGCATTGAATAGTTGTCTAGCCATACAGCAGTGTATATACGTCCTTAAACAGCAAGTATAATGAAATGACCAAATTGACCACTTCTATTCAGAAATAGCTCACTTTGAACTGCTCGTATAAAGCGTTTTCATTATGACGTCATTTTACCGCATGGACCATGCAACTTACGAATCGACTGACAAAAGAAAATGTAAGACGTCATGCACAATGCATCGCCATTGTTGTTCATTCAATCGTAAGACAGAAACTTATAAGGTCCATTGCGCCACGTCCACAGCAGAAGAAGCCGTGTTTAGTGAGAGCGTTGTCAGCAAGTATGCAGTGTACAATGATTGCTACATTTTTGGTGCTATACCTTTCTTCCATTGCTACTTCAATCAGTGTCCTTGATTCAACTAATCTCAGAAGTAGTTTGCTGGAACATCCACTATCATTAGTCATGTTTGAGGCCTCTTGGTCTCCACAGAGTCAAGAAGCGAAACCCGTACTAGAAAAGATTGGGTCAGATAAGAAGGACTTATTCATGGCGTCATTGGATTGTGAAACTCAGGAAACTAATGGTGAGTTACAGCAGTGCTTCCCAACACTTAATGTGCTGCGGCTTTTTTCTTGATGAACTTTTTGTGGTTTAGATTTCTCTAACCGATTTATAGGACGCGCATGAAATAATGATTTTTAAATGAAGTCTGTATGCTTGTAAATCAAATGACGTGCATATTATCATAATAGTATAAGGAAAGTATGTACTTTTATGCTTTCTATATCTTAGTGTGTCCAATGATAAATAGATACAAAATCCATTAAATCTACATGCACATGCTCCTGACCATATTTACAACTGATATAATTCCGAGTTTTTTAAAAAAATTGTCCAACTTGCAAAGAAGACAGTATTTTGAAATGCTATGCTCATAATTCCTTTTTAACACCCACTTAATCAAAATACAAGCATTTATCATAGTAATGTATCAACTTAAATGACAAAATAAAAACTGTACATTTGAAAGCCCTCTGCAATGCTTGATGAGGTAATAGATGTCCAACTCAAATGATTGGCTTTGATTTTCCACCCACTCACTATATTTATATTGCCAAAACCCAGACCTGATATTTGAGCCACAAGGTCTACCTTGAGAAGCAGTGAGTTGCAAATTTCCTTCAGTTTAGTGACTATATTTTATTGGGGATAATTTGACGATTAGAAATTGCTTCAGCATTGTCATGCTTGAAGCGATACTCAATCATTCAAAGTTCATACTTACATAGCTCTTTTTACAGAAAACATGGACGAAGACCAAGGACGCCGGTAAGGGTGTTGCAGCTGTTGCACCCGTGCCCGCTCTATAAATTGCTGTAACTTTCCTTAAACTTGACAGATTGTAAGAAATCAACAATAAATTTGATATTTATTATATTGCATCATTACTTTTTATAAAATACTATACAAAAAGGATATTAGTTTTATGCTGCATGTATGAGTGTATATGTGCTTAAATGAATTCTTTCATGAATCATTGGCTATGAAGGCATGCGAATTACGCAAAAATCAATATTGAAATTTCATTTCCAAATCAATGGCAAAAAGGTAGAGCAAACTTTCCGCAGAGAAAACATGCATGCTTTGTATACATACATGCTTAAGTGCACGCTTTATCGTCTCCATCATGTAAAGCATCGCATTTGCACGTTTTCTCCAAATGCCGGTGTAATGGATTCAAGCAATCATCACAATAGCTGCGAGATATTTTCTACACCTGTGGCAGCGTCGTGCTTTCATGGAAGTGGATGTACGTGTACTGTACGTGATGAACGTGTGTCTTCAGAAAACCCGAAGAACTTTCCAGCATTTCGGATTGACGATGATATCCGCTTAAGTTCAATGAATTTCGGCGTCTTCCACACCCCTGTGCGAGATGAAGAGGCATATTCTTCAAAAACAACTTCCGATTAGAAGAACATCCGTCTGAAATGCATTGAAACAGCTGACATTAATGCTATTACATGTCAGCAAAAAAGGCCCGCTTTGGGTCTTTTAGCCTACAATGTCAGAGGAATTCCTCCACGTTTTGATCCATTTGATCGACACCCCTATGTCTATATTCAAGTCTAAAACGAGTGAAGGCTTGTTGTCAGCTTCTTCTTCTCTACCTGAGAAGCTCAGCAGCATGACGTCTTTGTTCCCGGTCATTCGCAAAGATTGTCGAAGGTCCAGGTCGCTTTGTATTCTTCAGCAAATTCAGAATCTCTGTTCAATGGTTTCGGACGCGTTTCCAAGAAGTGCTAGGTCTTTCTGAAGCAAATCACAGGTTGAAGCATGTGAAGTGAACAAGATATCAGTCACTACATACATTATATCTCGCGATTGGTGCTGAAGTAAGGACCACAGAGTTCATGACAATATCACGTTAAGCGTTATTTTCACGACCGGTATACATTTTCGCATTCAAAGCAAAGCTAGGCAATGCCTCACGAAGCCAAAAAATTGAAGCCGTTGGCCTATTTCTGAGTTACTTCTTGGTAAGTCCTCCCGGAGATTCAACCCACTCGACCAATTTCTAGCTGAAGGTAAGATGCCATCTGGAATTTAATGAAATCGCATATTCTAAGGAAATGCTGTTCAAGTTTCAGTTGTTTTAGCCATTCGATCATGACTAAGTCATTGTGGTTTCATGGAAAGGTCTACAGTCAATTATGCCAGATATCATAATTGATATTCTTATTCATTATATTATTATTCATTATCTGATTTCATTCGATCGTGTGCGCTTGCTCTGTACGGTCGGATTCAGCTAGCGCTGTTGCAGGCGTTGCTATTGTGTTAACATCGATATCTATCTTGATCTATATTATGCATAGAATTCAATACACTAGTGATGAATTGTTGCAACTTGGTGGAAAGCAATGTGTATGTGTCAGCACAAAAGTGAGAAGACGACTTTACTATTTTGGAATATATGTGCAGCACATTCTGGTTAGAATATCAAAGAGGAGACTTCCTGTTGAAAAGTACAATAATAAAAAATCTTCTTCCAAATGTCTAGTTCCCGTACCTACTACTTTGACAAGAAAGCAACGGCGGCCCGGAAAGCGAAGGTATGCATATCCAAAAGAAGGTAGTTCTTTCAAATGTCCTATCCATTATCAATAAACAAGATGAAGTCAATCAGCTTCTTTTATCCTGTCGACCTGACATTTGTGTGTTTACTGAATCATGGCTTGATCATCTCATCCCTAATGACGCTCTTTCTGTCTCGGGTTTTTGCATTCATCGTCGTGACCGTCTTGATCGCAAGGGTGGCGGAATCGTGTGTTATACCAATTCTATTTTGGACTGTGTCCCTATTGACCATCGTGAAATACCATCGCTATCTAATTGTGAGTCGGAATTCCTTGTTCTATTTGTGCAAAATTTCCATCTACTTCTTGTTTGCTTATACCATCCTTTCTGGAATGATACAGCTGCAAATGATTCTGCTATGACTTGCATTGCTGAAGTAGTTGATTATGGTTTCCTACGTTTCGAGGTCAACCTGCGTGTAATTCTATGTGGTGATTTGAATGATCTTCGCCATCAGTTCTCAACAATTTCTAGTATGTGCCGTCTCACTTCCTTGATTGACTTTCCGACTCGTGGAGGTCATTGCTTGGATCAAATATTCACCAACTTTTCTACGAGCATCAAATGTACGTCCAAGCCTCCGATTGGTTGCTCAGATCATGTCGTCGTTGTTTGGAAACCAGCACAAAATACTCGGCCTACTACCTCAAAAATGATGGTAAGAAAAATGTCTCGTGCCAACAGTTCAGCCTTTTATTCGGCTATGTCCAGCTATGATTGGCTTGGCTTGATTCAGAGCACGGGCGATTTGAATGATGCCGCAGCCTTGTTATGTGACAGCATTTATCATCTATTCGATTTTTTCTTTCCGCATCGAATGGTTAGAGTTCGATCTGATGATCCTCCATGGATGAAGTTGTCACTTAAAATTCTCATTGATGATCGTGATCGGGCCTATTCAAGTGGACAGTTTGCAAAATACAAACGGCTACGTAAAGAAGTCAATAATCATATTCGTCATCTCAAATTCAAGTTTATGGAATCGACGGCATCGACTGGAGATAATAAGAAACTGTGGAAATCACTGCGTGTTCTAGGCAATTACACAAGAAACAATAGTCATCATCATGAATTCTCGGTCAGTGATCTGAATGCCTTCTTCACTTCGAATTTTCAGAGTGAGCCTGGTGCTTTGGAGGCTTACTTTTCAAGTAATTGGAATGAGACCATCCCTATTTTGACAGAAGCCGAAGTTTTTCGGATGTTGAGTACTACTTCCAATAAAAGTGCGGGTCCTGATGGTGTTCCCCCATGGGTGATCAGAGACTGTGCTGATTTTCTTTGTCCTGCTATTACACATCTATTCAACCGTTCATTGAGTGAAGGCTGTGTTCCTCTATGCTTGAAGATGTCTAATGTTACACCTGTTCCTAAATATGAGAAACCGACGACTGCATCTCACTTTCGCCCTATCTCTATTTTGCCTATTTTGTCAAAATTTTTGGAGAAAATTGTCTGTCAAAAATTTATTTTCCCTGTTATCAAGCACAGAGTGGACCCTTGTCAATTTGCCTATATTCCCCGTCCGGGCTCTGGAGTCACTTCGGCTGTTGTTCTAGCATATCACAAAGTTATTGAATTTTTGGATAAAAAGTCTGGCGCTGTTAGAATTATGACAACTGATTTTTCTAAGGTTTTTGATAAATTGCTGCACTCTACTATTGTTTCAGCTTGTGTCAAGTTTGATTTGCCTAATTTTGTAGTCAGATGGGTGTATAGTTTCTTGTCTTGTCGAAGACAGCGAGTAAAATTTATCGGGGGTGTGACATCTGATTGGAGTTGTGTACCAAGTGGTGTCCCTCAAGGAAGTGTAATTGGGCCAGTATTGTTCTGCTTGGCTACTGATTCGCTTTCTGCTGTCTGTTGGAATACCTTCATGATGCGCTATGCCGATGATGTTACCTTCCTTCATTTTATTCGAGACAGCTCTGAAGATAATCTCCAGCAAGACCTTAATAGCATTGATAGATGGTCCTCCGATATTGGCTTGCCTCTCAATAAAAATAAGTGTTTTGTAATGGACATTGTAACAAAAAAGAATTTGGTTTTGTCTGATGTTTATTTTCCAGATGGTAATGCCTTGTGTCAGGTCTCATACATTCGCATTCTGGGCGTTACTTTTTCTAGTGACATGAAGTGGAATTTGTATTTGGATGATTTGGTTATGAAAGCGAGGAAGAGACTTTATGTCATGTACAATCTTAAGAGATCGGGTTGCCCTGCTACCCTTATGTACAGATCATATATCGCTTTTATTCGCTCCATATTTTTATTCGCTTATCCAGTTTATTGCAATGCACCGGACTATCTATTTAATAAAATAATGCGCTTGGAGAAGCGAGTGTTTAGGATTATCAATTCGAATGAGTTTCCTTCATTCATCGAAGTTGCCACAGAGATGTGTTACAAAATGATTTCATCAATTGAGGGGTCGTCTTCTCACCCCTTGTCTGTTATGTTCCAACCACATAATTGTCGACTAATTCGTTCTCAGTGCACTTTGCATCCACCATTCGCAAAAACTGAACGCTTTCGTTGTTCATTTATAAAATTTTGTATTCTATGATCTTGCACTTTTGTAATGCGTTCACCGACTGTAACCATGTGAAGCAATAAAGATATTATTATTATTATCATGCGATGAAGCAAAGATATCATAATCCGCACCTGCATTGGCAATAACCAAACAAGTAGTAATTTTAAATCACATGAAAAGTCTTTCACATGCCATTTTGAAATAGAATTTTGTAGGTAACAATCCTGTGCATAAGCTGATAGCACGTATGCCTATACAAACTATGGATAGTGGTCTTCACTTTGCATCCTCAGCAGCCAACAAACGATGGTCCAGGTAACAAAAACATGTGGTTTGTCAAGCTTCCGTGTGACCTCTCCTATCTTCAAAGCTTGTTAATCGACATATCAAATCATGAGAGTGGACCAGGGCCCAATTTCATGCTTTATTAATTCTGTTGATATCAGGTCTGTGAGCAATGCCTCCATGTGAAGATCATTATTGATCGTCAAAGAATTATTGTGATTATTCTTAGTATGCACTGACAAGAGCCATCATAACTGTTCATTCTCAGACTGTCTCGGAATGTTCAAAACATCCTCACGACATTTTCCAGATCAATATTATTTGAGGGATGTAATAATGATTTTAATAATTAGACAAATAGTGATAGTTATAAGGACGTACTCTACCTGATTCGGTGACTAAAAGGAGATTTCCTATAAAAACCGGTTTGGCTTTTGATTAGATATTGTCAAAAATCAGAATTTATTTTCCGTATATAGGGTATCGGTATTTTGAAAGAAATAGCCTACTTTAACATCGATTGAACATGATTTTGCTTTTGGGGGACAATGATAATGAAAATTAGCGTTCAGCCCGATGTGTATATTAAACTGCACAATAAATAGTTATCAAAGTGCCGTTAAATAAACACATTTTTGTACTGAACTTAATTTTTTATTACTTCAACACTGATGAGACACTGTCAGAGCATCGCCTCATAGCCTAAGATGGTTCGTCCCCTAGTTGCTTTTGCCCCTAATCAAATGTAACTGCACTTGTACAAGGGCATTTCCTCATGGCTAAGAGCTAGCATTTATACAAAATATAAGACGAATTCCGATCGAAAAATTACTTCTTTCGCGCATGTAAATTGCACATGTGTAATGCTCATCATCAATAACGACTGATGACGCAATTGCATACTTATATTCATTTTAATTACGCAAGCTATCATCATTTGGTCTACGTGATTAAAAATAAATTCACCTCAACAATCAACGCATATACATGTAGGTGTGCCTAATACACGCAGCAACATGTAATTATCTTTTCTATGCCACCGCTGCCCTATATGCCTATAGGCCTGTTGCCGGAGTCTTAGACTTATCAAGTTCAGCAGTCGTAGTCCTATCAAACTGATATGACTGCGTTTCCCTGTTTTACACGGCATGGAAAGGCAATACAAAAGAAGGTATGTTGCATTGTGTACTAGATTATTGCTAGCCATTTCCAAGTAGAAACTAAACGTGTTGCTTATAATCTATTTGAATATATTTTTGTATATCTATTTGAATAGAAGTAAACTTTTTGTCTTGCAGTAAAAAGGAGTGAAGTAAATTTACAGAATAAATAAATGTGCTAGACTTATGTTAAAATTGACAACAACGTTATTTTTACTCATTCTATTTCCGCACTCATACATACCAGTTGCTGTCTTATGAGCATGGAATAGTTATCAACTCAAAAGTTACGGGAAGGCCAGTAAAAAACCTAAGGAGGCCTTTAACGCATTTAAGACATGAAATATTGGGTTGTGGGACGTGGGTGCGGTACCCCAAAGTGCCCTCCTTGATGTCGATGCAACACCTGCCATAAAAACTCGTGTCGGCGTCCCTGACGAAGAGACAAAAGTGACTCAACACTTAGAGTTCAAATAAATGGAAATCACTTGCCGTATGTATTTACACCAATTTTGATTCAATAGATGAGCAATGTTTTCAATAATGCGCATTTATTTGTTAGATTGAAAATCAATAATATACGATCATGCAGCTTCACGAGCATTTCAAATGATGATATAAAAGATGCATGAGCGCTTATTGATTTTGAATGTATAAACTGACATGCTTTGATAAGTCGCTTTTTATCAATCCTTCACAATTTTTCTTGCAAAACTAAGATGATGCATGACTTTAGCGAATTAAATCTTGACTTACTTAAACATGTTAACTACAGTCCCGACGGAAATATTATGACCGCGTAGCGTTTTGACGGTGAAAATGCAACATGACGGCAGTGAAACGTAAAGATGACATGAAGATATCTATTCTATGGTCTAATCCCATTCTATCATTCATCATCACACAAATTGAGTGAATTTTGAATTTGAATTTACCGAGTCATTCAAGGCTTGAGAAAATGCATTCAATCACAATTCATTGTCGAAATGGGTAGAAAGCCTGACTTGAGTGAAGCTGTCCGCGCGAATATCAAACTCCTAAAAGAAGAACGCTATTCTAATGAGGAAATAGCGAAAAGACTGAAGATTTCGAAAGGAAGTGTATTCATTACATTAAAAAGACTTCAAGAAACAGGTTCATTGAAGAGTCTCCACCGAACGGGTCGACCTTCGAAGACTTCAATTCAAGTTGATAGACGAATAAGACGAATGGTGATGAAAAATCCATTTCTTCCGGCAACCAAAGTTGCTCAAGCTTTGTCTGAAGAATGGATAAGTTTAAGTGTTACTCAGATCAAGGTTCGTTTGCGTTACTATGGATTATCCTCAAAGAGAGTTGCGAAGAAACCCCTGCTAACCGATAAAATGCGACGTCAAAGAGTTAATTTTGCAACTCAATATGCCAACTGGGATGAAAACGAATGGAGCAAGGTCCTGTTTTCGGATGAATCGTGTTTCGAGCTGCACTATCAAAACAAAGGAAACGTCAGACGCCCTGAAAATACAAGATTTCACCCAAGATATACTCTAAAAACTGTAAAGCATCCCCAAAAGCTGATGGTGTGGGGCTGTTTTTCGGCTGCAGGCCGAGGTGGCTTATATTTTTTGCCTCAAGGCAAGACGATGAATGCCTGGACGTACCTTGATCTATTAAATGAAAAGCTGCTTTCCCATATGAGCATTCTTGATTGTGAATATTTTCTTCATGACTCTGCACCTTGCCTCAAAGCAAGATCTGTTACATCGTGGGTCTCCAGCAATGATGTGAATGTTATTCAGTGGCCGGGTAACTCGCCGGATCTCAATCCAATTGAAAATTTGTGGAGGCAATTAAAGATTTTTGTGTCTGAGGATCAGCCAAACTCCGTATCTCAGCTGAAGGAATCCATTCGTCGTCATTGGTGTTTCTCAATCACGCCAGAATTTTGTAAAATTCTCTCCAACTCAATGAAAAATCGACTGACCCAAGTAAAGAAGAACAAAGGTCATACTACCAAATACTGATTCACCATAACTTCTCTTTCAATATTTTGCATTTTTATAGTTATCTTGCTCATGTAATGGAATATAGCTTGTTTAATTCGATTAAAGAAAGTTTTTATAATGTAAATATACTAAAAATGCTGTATTCGATAATTAAGGGCTTGCGGTCATAATATTTCCGCCGGGACTGTATTAATGAAAATGTCCTCTCCTTCCAGACAGTGTCATTACGTGTATCAATATCATAATTACTTAATCTCACTTCCTCTTAGTTGTCATTTGTGCAAATACAGTGTATTTCCATTCGCCTTGTCATCAGTCATCTCACTCACTTCCATCTACTTTGTATACGTGTTTCCCAACAAATTCAGGAGACCCGCAGCACGTATTATCCGCCTGGTCAGACATAACACAATATTCAGTGAAATAATTGACTTAGTTTCAATTGCTAAAGATGACTTTTTGCATTTTTTGCAAGACATTTTAACTCGGGCGATGTGCGAACAAGAAATTTGGAAGCGCGCATTAAACTCATAGATGTAAATGAACATGACAAACATTAAGTCGAACTGGACGCTATCATTCTATTTTTCCTATCACAATTTGACTGACTAGGATTCGAACACAAGTCGTACAGCAGAGCAAATGTTCTATCATACAGTATAAATGTACAAAATATGTACAGTGCCTCTATAACGGAAAGGTCAATATGACTTTCTATACATAAAAAGTTTTCTATAAAAAAACTTAGTGACCTTCTATAAAGAGCAGGTATTGTCCTGAACATGGCAGAGAAGGAAACAATGAGTGTAACACATGAGAAGGACACTCGATCTTCTTGAAGAATCTGATGGATGAAGTCTTACGTCAATAAGGACTGGGCTTTCTCGGGCTCGGCATCACTTTCGTTTACTTGCGGACAAGGCCCATTTGGACTGGGTTCCTACAAACCTGTAAGGAGGTTTCTCTGATGGGTAATTCATGCCAGCGTCCAATTTTAGCCTCAGTCGAAACGCCTTTCGTTTCGGTACCTGGAATGTCTTATCACAGAACTCTAGCAAGGGTGTTGTTTTGGTTGCTAACCCAACGCCCACGGAGGCAAAGACTTATTTAGAGGCGGTCCTGACTCGCTTGTTTATTACCATTTCATAAAATAAGTACAACTTCCATCTGCATGAATGACTCGTTGCAAACTTGTATATGCTTGTTTTTTGTTTCAGAGGAAATCACTGAGTCCGATGTGTTGGCAAACAAAAACTAATTTTAATTTTCCAAGTACTTTCGGTGCGCTCCGCGCATCATCTTCAGAGAAACTGATATAAGCAGATCATCATGCGGACATGTGACAAGCAGATGAATGAGTTCAGACATGTATTGCAATGCTGGAAGAATACAGTGCTGCATCGCTGAAGTACAGCGAACATCAAAATAATAAGCCATAAGACATAATAACACCACGAAGACAGGAAAACCAGCAGAAGTACAGTACATTACTAAAAATCAAAAATTAATATTGCATATGTTTGTATATTAATTGTATATGTTTGCAATTGTCTTATTTTAGAGTAACCATGTCATGATGTCCCCTAACTGCGATCATATCTGATTGCTGATGAACTCAATGAATTATAGTTTTTCGAACACTTTTGCAGATCTTTGCAATGAGGAGAAAATCATGGCTTATCCAACTGTTCGTCTCTACCGAAAAGGGAAAAGTTTCGTAGATTTCAACGACGATATAACGACTGAAAAATTGACAAAATTCCTCTCTGATCCAGATGGCTATCCAGTTGTGAAAGATGACTTTGAAGCAAAAGAAGAAACACCAGAACCAGACATCGGACTGGAAGTGGACGCTCTCAGAGTAGACTTAACAAAACACGAAGAATTTGTTGCAGAAGAGAAAAATGTAGCGATATTTTACTACGCCAGTTGGTGTCCTAGATGCAAGAATGCCATAAAGCTTATGAAGGAACCAGTTATGCCTGCGTTAGAAGAAGCTGGAATCAAATTTGCAACATGTGACTGTCAACTTGAAGCACATAAAGGTGAGTCTTCAATTTTCCGAAATACTTATTATAGCACACTACAGATCCGGTCTATGCACCGATGCACCGGAGATCCGTCTTCACCCAAAAGCTAATGTTTAATTTTTGAAATCCATCTCAAGCATCTGATTCAAAATAACACACACGATTCGCTGTTTGTAACTCCGAGCCGAATAATACGAAATGCGAATGATGGAAAAGTCGATGAATTAGTGTAGACCTAAATTATAGACAAAATTTTTGTTTCGCACATAATCGATATATAAATGAGTCACACGCCGACAATAGCATTTGAAGCAACCCAGCTCATAGGATCAAGCGCATCTTTTATTACTTAGGGTAAGACGGGGTTATATGGACACGGGGCTATATGGACACTTTTCGATCACATTTTCAGCGACATTAAATTATAGGAAGTCATTCATGAAACTTTCTAAAACGACTTTCATTTTAAAGATAATGATCTAAACTTTACAAAAAGGATCGATTTAAGTCATATCTATTATATTTAGATTACTAAATTTTAGTTGGTAGACTGGTAAAAAAATATTCTTGATCTGGCTGAGAAGTTTGACATTGACTGTACGACAAATTAAAAGCCTAACGGTAATCATTTATACTTTCTAGATTACTTACCTGTGTCTATATGAGATAGATATTACTTAATTTGAAGTTTGGAGAATGCTGAAAATTTTACAATGATATTTAATTTATTTTTCGAGTCGGGGTTATATGGACACTCTTGACACTTTAATATTAAAGTCATCTACATAAGGTTAGAATGAACACAACAATTGATAACATGATCTAATCATTAGTTTGGCTTATATAGAGTGTTTTGATACATCCATATGATGCCTATGATTCATTTTCATACGAACAAAACATTCCATAAGTCAGTCATTGAAAGAAAATTCATTGTCTATTTTGTCATTTTGACGGAAAATATAAGACTTACCGTCTCCGACTCATTCGAAAACTCGAGTGATAATAATCTACTGTGAATGGAGAATAGCGCGCAGCATCACTGTTCAACCCTTATGGCTATTTTTATCTTCATCATCATGTATGATTCCGTCTACCTTGCCTGTCCATATAACCCCGATGCTATCGGTTCAGAGTTTTGAGTACGCTTCTATCCTTCAGCGACGTAAAGAATTGCAGAAGCCCATCCCCAAGAACTGGTATGAGAATAATCGTGCTTCTCACGACTGGTGGTTAGTGTTCAGGAGGAAAAATCCTGACCTCACCTTGCGCAAACCAGAAGGACTCTCCGCGGCTCGTGCTCAAGCCTTCAAGAAAGACCGTGTTGAATCGTACTTCAAAGATCTGAGACTTTTATTCAATTCTTTCGATATCAACGACTATCCACAACTGATATACAATACCGATGAAACCGGACTATCTACTGTACCAAACACCTCCAGTCGCGTTGTCGCAAAGAAAGGTGCTCGATCTGTACAAGCAGTCCGATCTGGTGAGCGTGGAAGACTAACGACTGTTTTACCTACAGTGAGTGCTTCTGGTAACATTCTTCCGCCCTTCATTATCTGCAAGGGTAAGAAGGTAATGAATTCGGTGAGACAGATATATGATGGGATGAATATAACTGTGTCATCAACAAAATCAGGTTAAATTAATTGACTCAGAAACATTTCTGCAATACCTGGCCCATTTTGAAAAACATCGAACCAAGATCGACGGAAAGAAATGCATTCTCATTTTAGATGGACATGTATCGCATGCCTCTCTCAACGCCATAGATTATTGCACTGAACACGGGATTGAGCTGATCTGTTTTCCACCGCATACAAGCCATCGGCTCCAACCTGTTGACACACACTTCAACGCTGTATTGAAACGAGCATGGTGTCAAGCACTTGAAAAATTTCTGAACAATTCTGGTGTCGTCGCTATTACAACTGAAGATTTTGCTACTCTATTTTGCAAAGTTTTCAGAGGTCTACAAGAGAAGCGAGGACTCGTTGTTGAAGATTTCACTCACTGTGGAATATTTCCATTGAAAAATACAGTTCGAGACCAAGAATTTGCGATCTCTCAGTCCTTCAAATCGAAAAGAGAAAATGAAGAAGAGCTCAATTCGTGCAAGACAACTCTGAAAACAACAGACTCGATTTCAAGTGCTGATTCTGCGCCATCAGTAGTTAGAAATGCCATCCACAGTCCCAAGAAAATAATGAACCCAGCGCATGAGCGTCACCACAATCTTCATTTGACTTCACCTGAAAACAGAGCTCACAAACTCACAGTCAAAATGAGATTTGATCGCAAAAGAACTCCGACAGCTCTAGAAACAGATTCAGCAAATGACAGGCAATCTCCCAACGATCTACCTTGCACATCCAGCTCAATTGATCAGTGTTCAGTTGTACAGGACTCTACCATAGTAGTATCACGTCCGAAGAAGTCAAGAGCAGTCGGACAAAAGTCAAAAGAAGTGGAAGATCAAGTATGTTGCTGCTGTGAAGCTGAATGGGAATATGCAACCGAAGATGCGACCTCTGCGACCTCTGGTGTTGTGAATCGTGCTTTGGTTTGGCTTCATGCTACAAAAGTTTTCTAAAACAATTATGAATTAACTTTTGTTGATAAATTGTACCAGCTAGGTACTTTGTCTGGAGTTTTAGTTCGTTTGTTTTAGATATATACACCTACTTTGATAGGTGTCCATATAACCCCGACTGTTTTTTTTCGCTAAAAAATTGTGCTCTTTTCTAAGGTGTCGAAAAAGCTTCATATAGACTTACATTCGAGTTGAAATGATACAGAATGGCTAGCTAATACAAAAATTCATTCTCATGAAAAAAAATAGCGCTCCAGCTGCAGTAGTTTCGTCAGGCGATGTCTCTAAAGAAAAAGTGTCCATATAACCCCGACTTACCCTATAGGCTACTCACTGATCAATGATCATTTGTTGAAAATATCGGATCGGTCGCAGTAACTAATTCTTTTACAGAAATTCCATGGCGGATGTTGGCAAAACAAAAAACAAATGCATAAGTTTTGAGTACTTTCGTTGCGATCCGCACATCATCATTAGAAAAAACTGATTTGCAAAACGGCATCATGCGGGTACACACAGTTGAGAAGAAATCGGGATGAACCAGCATGGGCCAGGGATTTCCGGTACTTCTGGGTTATGTCCTCCCAAGTTTTCAAATTTGTCCAAAATCTGCAAAAGTGATTCAATCGTCTTCAAGCTTCAGGTGACGTACTTAAACATATTTTCCATCCACATGCCGAAATGTGTGCAAATCGGACAAGTGCTTTTTGAATTAAGGGTGACTACTTGAAGTGTAGCGATGGACAACTGGTGAAGTGATGATGCCCAGGTCACGTCCTTCATATTTACATTTTAATTTAAAAAAGGTGTGGCAAGGTAGTGGTCGTTGGAAGATTTCAAACAGCAGTGGATGAGATGAAGGGGAGAGAGAACAGTGCACACACGAGTAGCAATAATGCGTCGAACAGTCGAAGTCAGATCAAGCTGTTGACATCGCTACACTTTACGTTATCGTCTCTAATGCAAAAAGTACTTTCCGATCTGCATACATTTTTGTATGTGAGTAGAAGATATGCTTAATTACGTGTACTTGAAGCTTGGTGATGATTGATTTATTTCTGCAGATTTTAGACAAATTTGAAAACGTGGGGGGAGATAACCCATAAGTACCACGAACTGTGCAACATACGGGACCACAGTAGCAAAAACAAAATAAATATCTCATCTGAACCTGTCGATCAACAGGGAACGTGGACTTCCAAGAACACAATCTCTTTTAACAATTTGCCCATCAGGCATACTCTCAAAACATTTCTAAAATCGATTGTTTCCATCGACCATCATGAGGCTCTTAACGTCGAATGTCCGTTCGTGGACTTACTTTGGTCTGTGGATATCACAACATTTTACGTGAATTTATTTGGTGTCTAGTAAAAAATGATTGTCGCACGAAGTGGTCTCAAAATGGTGATCATGCAGCTGCCCCATGGAAACGATCACGCGCTAACCAGTCAGAAATTGAGAGAATGTGGTCTCCTCTGTCAGAATATGTCGTCGAATTCACATACATGATCCGTAGGTTCAGTTTGTTTCACAGAACGAACACTAATCCTAGTCAGACTCAGCCAAATATTTTTGAGAAACTCTACTCTTAAATACAGCCGATATTACATCTGTTGGCCAACATGGGAATTTGACGGCATATTCTGATGAAGGAGATCATTCTCTCTTCATTTTTGGCTGGTGAGCAGGTGTAAAATCGACTGTATGTAAGAGAAGCTTCTCAAAAATATCTGTTGGAGTCTGACTATGATTGGTGATAATTTCTCTGAAACCATGCATCTTGTATGGGAATTCAATGACATACTCTGATGGAGAAGATCATTTTCCCTTGACTTCTGGTTGATTCGTAGTTGCCAGGGAAATCCTCAAAATAAATTTTGAATGGCCGAAGCATTCTCAGCAGCATCAAAAACCTATGGTTCTGACAAAATTTTTAAGTTTTATGTCAATAACCTCTGACTGCTTGAAAGTGGACCTATTTAGGCTTACCTCCACTAGTTGTTAGAGGATATTGATTTTCCAGCTATAGCTTTAACAGAAACAGAGGCTTATCCTGTCTGATATCTTTCTGATACAATTTCGGAAGCAAAATAGTACAAAGTGCATTGACAAAGCACTGAATCCAACAAATATTATCCAACTAGTCAAAACATGATTACGGGAATACAAGATTTAAGACTGTAAACATTACATTGAAATTTCAAACTTCAGAGAACAAGTCATAGTTATAGTAATAGATAATTGCTAAAACAGCAATGAAACTAACATGATCAAAGCATGTTCACAACAATCAGAAAGACGTTATAAAAACAAGGTAGAAATGCACAAACCATACGATAAATGAAGCGGGCAGGTCAAAGGTATTTTTCTACATACTAACTAGGTAACCAAATGGTTTCCTTGCCTCCTCAAAGTGGTTCCGTTGCCCTGTAAGAAATTAAAATCTAGATAACCACACTTTTATATGTTAAACTGTTCGATTTCTAGAGAAATAAAGCATTTAAAAATTTGAGTGGGTAAATAAGCGTCAGTCCATGATCACACTTGAGTCTCAGACTGCATCCTCTATATATCACCCACATTTTCATAGAGAAAATGTTCGAGAATGGAAAGATTCGAAGCAAAAGTTGGCTATTTGGCAAGAATGTGCTCTTCAAGAAATATAACTGTGCTATGACATATACTTATAACATTTTTGTATCTACACTATTTCAAAATGAGCTGACAAGATTTGACCTCTTCATGTCAGATGTATTGATCCTGCGCGATGCTGCTCTTCGAAAATTGTCTGATGTTATGAGAGACAATGCAATTTCTGGCGGATAAGACGAAAACTAAAAAAAGTAAAGCAGAGGAAGCAACGAGGATATTCAGTGTTCAGAAGCTGAAGCATTTTCCAACCAAAGTTGGAATTAATCTCCTCAGAGTGGAGAGCGATGATGTAATCAACTCTGATAATTGCCATGAGTGGGGTTGGTACAGTCGTTTTTGATTACAAACTTGAGATAGCGAACTTCATGACTGAAAGAACGCTGTTTGCAGAAAGCTATCATTACTGACTGACAAGGGTAGACTTTGTAAGTTTTTCTTTTTTGTTTTTGGTGCTCACAAGGTGAAATATATAGGCCCTTTATGATACGCCGAACACCAAAATGCAAAACATGGTATGGCTTGCTCTACTACAGTCCAAACTCGCACTTGTCAAGCACAAATCACGAATCGCAAAGTCATACACTTCTGGTGGCTTTATCAGCGAACAAGATCTCCATTGAAGCCGTTGATCCTGGGACATAAGTGGATACTGACCAATGCATTCGAACTTTTGGGGGAGTGAGCAAACGATGTTTTCAGGCGTTCAGTGGTGACCGAGAGAACCCAGAGAACGGGATATTTCAGATTCTATCACGGGTCGCACGTGACATTATTTTGAAAAGGAGCCGCGCGGCGCATCAGAAGGAGGCTTCGCGGACCGCATTTGGCCCGTAGGTCGCAGGTTGCCGACCCCTGATGTAGGGGTTGACAAATGCATAATCAGTGTAAGGCAGAGTGGCATTGAGAGAGCAGTTTTTATTTGGAGGGGGCTGCAGTAGCGATTACGCAATCAGAGTCATTTTGACTCAACAATAAAAGCTGTTGTAACTTACTATACGTGCACTTTACAAAATTCAAAAGTGATACAGTACATATAATAATTTCGGGTATATGCATGCTCTGTATGGAAACAGTAGATATCATAATTGCGGGTACATGTATGCTCTGGATGCAAAAAGTAGAGAACATAATTGCAGGTACATGTATGCTCTGTATGGAAACAGCGAGATCATAGTTACGGGTACATGCATGCTCCTCTGTGGAAAAAGAAGCTTCTGCATGAAAAGCTTAACTTCTATGCATAAGTTATGTATAAGCTGTAATGCAAGTGATTCGAGCAAACTCGATTATGGGAAGAGTTCGCTGTAGGTAAGCTTCTATCATAAGACACAATTACCGCATATTGAATTTTTTTTGAATAAGATAAAGTTTGTAATATCAATTAAAAGCCGAAATAAAAAGTGCCGAGAAAAAGTGGCTTTCAAAAATTGGTATCATGACGTAATTCTAAAATCATAGGATCTATCAACAAGAGTGTATTCGACATTTTTCTCAATAGCTAGAATTGAATAGAATGTGTTTATTGATCACAAATAGTAATCAAAAATTCACGAATTACAGACTTGTGAAAATCTGTGAAGTAAGATATAACAAAATCACAATGTTATCATAAATAGGCCTGCAATGTGAACGGATTCGCAATTATATTATAATCTGGCCCGCAACTACATGTACAGTGCACCCATGTTTCTTGGGATAAGACATTGGAAAACATCAACAAAACAGCAGCTAACGAAGAATCATCTACTTTATGATAGATATACGTGTGCATCCGAATCACGACAATATGAAGTTTGATATCTATACATGTACATGTGCATATTCTCCTGATTTTTTGTTGTATAACGAGCTGCACTCGATGAAAGTCCTGCAAACCCAATTTTTTTCTGATGGCATATTTGATAAAAGCAAATTCACACTCAGCTAAAACAGAAATGTGAGTGAAGTACTTCAATTTCCTTGCATAAGAAGTTCTATTATTAGATGTAGATAATTTACATTAGATTATAGATATTGAGATATACATATACTATGGAGATTAGATTATACGTGACAGTTGCTTTCAATATATTTCAATCAATTGGTCATCGCGACTACTGCGGTCAGAGAGAATTTCTGGGATATTTTCAACTCTTCCATTACCACAGATAAGAAAAACAAATCACAATCTCTTCTCAACAACATTTCCTCTCTTCAATCTGCGGTTGAGGAACTGACCGAGCAGCTAATGAGGACTTTGAAACCCACCCAACTGAGACGATGTCATCTAAGGAATACCAGATGGCTGAGCAAGTTGGTCACCGAATTGAGACGAAATGACAATAGTTGGGTTATTCAAATAACCGAAAATAGGTAAATCTACCGGTTTTGACAACATCTCTCCTTGCATTAGGCCTATAGGAGAAGCCCGTAATGTAGTATTTCATCAAGACCCATTATCCATCTCTTCTCTGTATCTATGCTTAAAAAACGACAATGGAGAGACTTTAGCATTGTGCCATTACTGGCGCTGTTTTCGTCCTAGATCTGTAATTTTCGCTTTTCACGTTCGCTTAGTTTTCGTTATCGCTTAATTAGTTCTAGTTTTATCACGACTTTTCGTTTTCGCATTTTCAGTATTTTATTACATACGGACAAATAAAAAGGTTCATATAGTAGTATATTATTGAAAACTTACCGTCATTTATTTAGTTAATAGTTTACAGATATTTGATAAATAATGCTCTTCGCTACTTGCATAACAATTTCGAATGCCTGTAGCCTGAGCAGAAGATGATTATTCATACATAATTATAAACTAAGCATGATCATATTGTTGTATCGGTATACAAAATTCATCATTTTCGCAAAAGCAGTTTCACTCGATCAAAAGAAAATAATACAAAATGACTTTTGTATCCAGAATAATTAAAACCGTCACATCCTATTGTAAATCCCCAGTTGTAATTTCCAACTGTTCTCATCACAAAGGCCAGATCAGTGAGAAAAATCCGACGAATTGTGTCTCCGAATCGTAAGAGAAAGACCTAAAGTAGCCGTCATCACAGAAACATGGCTTGATGATAGCACCGAATCTTCCTACCTGACTATTCCAGAGTATAATGTCCTAAGGAAAGATCAAGATCAGCTGGGAGGAGGAATACTAGCCTATTGTCATGACAATATCCGCTTTGATCTTTGTAGCCGTGAAAACGTCTACGATCCTAGAGACTGTAAATCTGAATTTTTGTGGCTCTTTATCCAGCCACATAAGATTCTAGTTCTTTCTCTACACCATCCTTATTGGTCTCATTCTCCTTTTCATGTAATCGAGATTGACATTCTGATTGATATTGTCACACATGCCCACCATAGCCATTCTGTCAACAACTGACTGATTTGAGGTGACTTTAACGGCCTTTACAACCAAGTCATCGATATCAACTCTATTTTCGGTGCGTCATCATTATTCGAAAACTCACGAAAGGAAATGCCCAACTAGACTTTGTACATACTTAGCAGTTGTCCTGAAGCGTATTCAACTGCGTGCTCACTCCCACCGCTAGCAAGATCTGACCATTCTATAGTGATCTGTCCATCGAAAACTTTTGTCGACCCACCTACAGTGACTAAATTCGATTTCCGACCTATATCCGCGGCTGCATGTGGAAGTTTTGCTACTGACCTTGATGACTCAGAGTCACAGCCACTCTCCGAGTTGCTCCATTCACAAGATGCATGTTTTGCTGCATCATCACTGATTGTCTACCTAAGACAGCCTATCAACAAATATTTTCCACTACGTGCAGTCAGACTGACAAGTGATGACCAGCCATGGGTAAAATCCACAGACCTGTAAAACCACAGTAAAACCGTCCCAAAAGTTGATTAATCAGAGGGACCGGGCGTGCAAAGAGAAGAAAACTCTAAAATATCTTATTTTTAGTGCGCAGTTTTATTATAAAGTTTACGCAAACATCATATCAACAATATACAAACTTGAGGATACTTCACTTAAGTCAGTGGAGTCTGGATGTGTTCCAAGCACAGACGTAAAAAATATCTTCGTCTACATGAGGCTGTTATCTGTCATGCGGCCAAACTCAGAAGTGACTTTTTATGTGCATCTACTGACGCATCGACAACTTGGAATTCCATAAACAGTTTACTACATCGTAAACAGAGACACAAACTAACGACTGACGTGAATGCGATCGCACATACCTTCTCATCTGTGTTCAGTGACTCAGTTCCTGTGATTTTCTCATCATATGATCTTCCATCTGATCCCCTTCAAATTATCTCAACAGCGGATGTGATGAATGCATTGGCCGAACTGAAAAAGGGGTCACCAGGACCAGTTGAAATTACATTCTAACTACACCTTATGTGATGTATTTGATATTTGTTTATATATGCTATGATAAATTGATCACAACTGAAAGTGATTTTGATGTGCATGTTTCACAACATATAAATACGCATCCTCGTGACAACGCTCGTTTTCACCTCGTCCATACATATAGCACATATGGCGACGAATTGACTGTTCTTTCACGAATTGAGAAGAAACTTCAGTGATATATCAATATGGAATTCAGAATTGAGCCAATGCCATGGCAGCGCGAAGCAACCAACGACTGGCAAGAGAGATTTGAGGCTTTGGCAAGAGCGAAAGGCGTTGAAGACAATGAAATTACTGCGAAAGAGCCCACGTCGAAGATGACTGACTTATTCTTGACTGTTGTAGGGAAGGACGCGTATTCTGAGATTAAGACACTGTTGGCTCCAATTTTGCCTTCAGCCCGGAAATATGTTGATATAAAGAATTCTATTGAATCGCATTTACGTCCGAAGACGATAGAGATAGCGGAGCGGTATAAGTTCCATTTGATCAGACAGGATCGTGAGAGTGTTGCTACTTACGTTAACAAGCTTAGGAAAGCGGCTGAGACTTGCAATTTTGGTAAGCAATTGGATTCCATGCTTAGGGACAGATTCGTGATGGGTCTGAGTGACGAAGCTGTTTTGAGGAAGTTGTTACTCGAAGAGAGACTGACTTTTGACAAAGCAGTTGGTATAGCTGCAGCGTCCGAGGAGGTTGCAAGCTGTCAAGCAGTTTTACGTCCACTACAGGTCAACCGTGTCGATATGAGTAAAAGAAAGCCATTTAAGCCCAATAGGCCTAGGCAAGTCCATGATGTTCCAAAGAAGTTTGAGAAACAATCCAATTCTGCTACTCATGATCCGAATCTTTCATGCAAGTTCTGTGGTAACAAACACAATCGTGGTGCTTGTCCCGCATATGGCAAGGCATGCATGCAGTATGTGTAAGAAAATGAACCATTTTGCAAAAGTATGCATGAACAGAGTGAAACTGATTTCTGATGTTAATAAAGTTCGAGAAATGCCTACTTACTCTTACTCTAACTACCAAGCAATGCCCGAGTCCATTTTGAGCGTGAATTCAGGAGATGGAAGTTCCAAAATTATGGTAGATGCAAGGATTGATGGAATAGATTTGGAGATCCAAGTTGATAGCGGTGCAGTCAGATCCTTGATACCTTGGCGCTTTGTGAGTAGATATGAGAATTTGAAGTGTAAGGCTGTTGATTATCGCTTGTCACTATCTTCTTACACTGGTGATGTTGTCAATATTATTGGTTTATTGAAAAATGTGATCTTTGAGGTTGGTCAGAAGCGAAGTGAAGTTGATTTCCACGTGGTTGAGAGAGGTGACATTGTTTTGGGAATGGATATCATAAATCGAATGAGTTTATTGAAACTGACTATTAACCAAGTGAGTTCACCACTTGTCAAGTCCATTGAGATTAGGTCAGGTGCTACGCCAGTTTTCATGAAACCACGCAAGTTACCGTATGCGTTGGAAGAACCAGTGAAAGATGAATTGAGCAGACTATCCAAAGTTGGCATTATTGAAAAGATTGAAAGTTCTGAATGGGCTACACCGATTGTCGTTGTGCATAAGCCAAATGGAAAAGTTCGCATCTGTGGCGACTACCAATCTACGATCAACCCACACATACCTTCAACCATAGTCCCAGGATTAGAAATTGATGATACATTGAGCAAGCTAGGAAAATGCAATTTGTTTTCGAAAATTGATTTAACAGATGCTTGATGACTCATCTCAGATGCTTACTGTGATTTCCACACCTTTTGGATTGTACAAGTACAGATCTCTTCCTTTTGGAGTAAAATCTTCACCACACATTTTCCAGTAGATTATGTTGGAAATGACCAGGGATTTACCTCAAGTACACTGTCATATGGATGATATTCTGATAGCCACTTCTAGGTCTGATGATCACCAGACAATTTTGACTGAAGTGAAACGGAGACTGTCCGTGAATGGATTTTCGATTAATGAAAGTAAATCGAGTTATCTCCAAACAAAAGTGAGACATCTAGGATATCTGATAGATGCTGATTCTGATTTTTCAGGTCAATCGAAGTTGTTGCCGGATCCCTCTAAGGTCAGTGATTTACTTGTGATGCCAGAACCGAAAGATATTGCGGAAGTCCAGAGATTTATTGGATCCGTAGGATTTTATTCCAAGTTTATTCAGAATTTTTCGGACACAGTGAAACCGTTACGTGACATGGTGACCAAAAGAGAATTTAAGTGGACCAGAGATGCTAGATTGTCATTTGAAACCTTGAAGACCGCACTTATTTCAGGCATTCTAAAACCATTTGATCCCCAGGATGACATTGAGATTGTTTGTGATGCTTCTCCTACTGCTGTTGGTGCTGTTTTGCAGCAAAAAGGTCAGCCAGTGTTGTACATTAGCAAGACATTGAATTCTGCTGAAAGGAATTACTCCCAACTAGACAGAGAAGGTTTAGCGATAGTTTATGCTGTGCGCAGATTGCACAAATATCTGTACGGTCGGAAAATTTTCATTGTTACAGATCACAAGCCGTTAGAATTTTTGTTCAAACCTGATGGCTGTAGAAGTTCTCACGCAAACCAGCGAATTTTGAGATGGTCAATTTTTCTAGGAAGCTATGATTATACGATTGTCGGAAAGCGAACGAATGAAATTCCAGTAGCTGACATGTTATCAAGAATTGAAACCGGATTGCACACTGAACAATTTGATGTTGGTGCGATCGATCTATTTTTTGAACCAGACCAAAATCTTGAGAAAGAAGTTCGTGATTGCTTTGAGTCCTCACAAGAATTTTCCAAGTTGAAACATTTTGTCAAGTTCGGATGGCCAGGAGTTTTAAAACATTTGACTGAAAACATGCGTCCATATTACCATGTGAGAAGTGAGTTGACGTTTCATAAAGGTCTACTATACAGGAAAAATCGTTTGGTCATACCGAGATCTCTGAGAAAAAAGGTTTTAAAAACTTTGCACTCATCTCATCTAGGAATTGTTAAGATGAAGTCGATTGCTAGAAATCAAGTTTGGTGGCCTTCCATTGATCAGATGATTGAAAATGAATGCAGAGACTGTCAGGATTGTAGCAAGATTAAGGTTCCACCGAAGGTTAATGTGAATGCAGATGTCAGTTGGCCAGAGAATTCACACGTTTTTGACAGAATCCATATGGATTACATGGGTCCATTTGAGAATAGTTACTTTTTAGTCGTTGTTGCTCATAGCAATTACCCATTTGTTGTAAGAACCACAGGATTGTCAACTCGAGAAACGTTGAACGCATTGAAAAATATTTTTGCGATGTTTGGAGTTCCAAAAACCATTGTTGCAGATAACGGACCTGCATTTCGTTCTGATGATTTTATGGATTATATGCGCAAGAGAGGCATAAGTGTTTGGCATACTCCAGTTGCACATCCAAAAAGTAATGGATTAGCTGAGCGATTCGTAGGGAATCTGAAGCTCCATTTGAAAGCAACGGTAGGAAAGGGAGACATAGACAGTCGCTTGCACAGCTTTTTGCTACAATACAGAAATGCGTCAGTGAAAGGCAATAGAAGTCCTGCAGAAATGGTATTCAATTTCCGTCCGAAGCTGCTAGAACCGGAGCAACCTGTGCTATTCCAAAACTTCCGTGGCTCCTCGAGTACCTTCGAACCTGGATCGGTGATCTCAACTACTGGATCGACTTGCGTCAATGTGCGAGATGTCGAGAACAAGGTTCATACGAGACACATGGATCAAATCAAGGTCGAACGAATGGATGGAACGAGTGATGTGGACAACGAAACTCGCGATACCGTCACTGGAGCTGGCGATGCAGATAGCGAAGCTGCTGAGACTGTGACCATGACTACAAACGACATTACGCAACCTTTGCGTAGATCAAATCGTGATTGAACCTCCTCACTTTTTTATGAATGACTAATTGTCAAGAGGGGAGGAATGTGATGTATTTGATATTTGTTTATATATGCTATGATAAATTGATCACAACTGAAAGTGATTTTGATGTGCATGTTTCACAACATATAAATACGCATCCTCGTGACAACGCTCGTTTTCACCTCGTCCATACATATAGCACACCTTACATTCTAAACTAACACCAGTTCTGTACCACATTTTCCAACTAAGCATTACATCAGGAGTTGTGCGAGTTTGTTTTAAACAGGCCTATATAACTCCGATCTGAAATGTCATAATCCCTATGCTTCCTCAGACTATAGACCTATCTCCCTTGTGCCTATCATGTCGAAAGTCTTAAAGAAACACGTTAGTAGTAATAAAACGGCGAACACCCGACCGGCGCGCCCCCCCCCCTCTGGAACGGCAGAGTGTCGTGGTCGGCCGCCGTGGTGCTTCGGGTCTGAGTCCCCCCCTCTGGAACGACAGAGGTCTGTCGTGGTGTACCGGCCAGGTTGGTCCACGTTCACAAACTGTTCGCTGACTCCCCCCCCTCTGGAACGACAGAGTGTCGTGGTGGACTTGGGCGACCGCCAGGTTTTGACTTGAGGCTATAGTGTGTGATGATTTTCGAGAAAACGACAGAGTTAAAATTTGGGACGTTTTGGTGTGTAGCGCCCAAACGAAGCATCGGATGGGAAAACGGAGGCCAGATTCGGATTCAGCGTGAAATTCTGCATCGGTATGGTGAATTTGAACGCAATCGGAGAGAAAAAATTTCGCTGACGTCCCCCCCCCTCTGGACAGCTTGCTTCGATCTTGGCTTCTAGTGGACGGATTTTGTCGTGCCATAGCTCGTTTGAAAGCTAAGAGTGAGACAAATTCAGTGAAAGAAACGGCTTGTTCATATCTGTCTTCGTTTAGATGTGAGACGCCATTTAAGATTTTGGGACATTGGCGAAAAACGAGAGTTAGAATTTGGGACGTTTTGGGCTGTAGCTTCAAAACGAAGCATCGGATTGGAAAACGGATTTCAGATTTGGAATCAGCGTGAAATTCTCTATCTGTATGGTGAGTTTCAAGTCAATCGGAGAGAAAAAATTTTCAACATTTTTCGAGAAAACGACAGAGTTAAAATTTGGGACGTTTTGGTGTGTAGCGCCCAAACGAACCATCGGATGAGAAAACGGAGGCCAGATTCGGATTCAGCGTGAAATTCTGCATCGGTATGGTGAATTTGAACGCAATCGGAGAGAAAAATTTTCGCTGACGTCCCCCCCCTCTGGACAGCTCGCTTCGATCTTGGCTTCTAGTGGACGGATTTTGTCGTGCCATAGCTCGTTTGAAAGCTAAGAGTGAGACAAATTCACTGAAAGAATCGGCTTGTTCATATCTGTCTTCGTTTAGATGTGAGACGCCATTTAAGATTTTGGAACATTGGCGAAAAACGACAGAGTTAGAATTTGGGACGTTTTGGGCTGTAGCTTCAAAACGAAGCATCGGATTGGAAAACGGATTTCAGATTTGGAATCAGCGTGAAATTCTCTATCTGTATGGTAAGTTTCAAGTCAATCGGAGAGAAAAATTTGGGACATTTCTCGAAAAAACGAGAGTTAGAACTTTTGCGATGGCTGCCTGCTGTAGAGCCCAAACGAAGCATCGGATGGGAAAACGGAGGCCAGATTCGGATTCAGCGTCAAATTCTACATGGTAATGGAGTATTTCCAGCTCAATCGGAGCACTAGAACCGGAGATAGACGGGTTTTTAGTGTTTGGATGATGGGTATTACGTCATCAGCTGATCGCCACACACTATATAAGCTGGGAACCGAGAGAGACTTGTCATTCATACGAGAGATTGCCAACGGTAAGTCGTCTCTCTGAGCTCCGATGATAGCTTCGGACATTCCAAATTCCGGGTTTCTGTAAGAAACCGACTTAGAAAATTTCATTGCTGATATCAGCTAAGGCGTCAGACTTAGAGGTTAGCCAGGAGATGGCCTTCGTCTCCAGGCCATAAAGACTCCAAAACTTTAAAGGCTTGTAACTTTGCTTCTACAAGTCCGTTTGACTTGATTCAAAAAAGGTTCGGTCGCTATTGACCTGCCCTAAGTGATAGACTACTTATAAAATTTCATAAGTAGTGCTAAAAAGTTGAAAAATTTAAATTCACTAGTTTTGGAGGTTTTCTGGGGTTTTCGACCCTGCTGAAGTCAATGAAAGCATTTTTAATGATGTCTGAGCCAGTCTTCTCATGGTATAAGCGGCTTTTCACTGAAAGCGAGCAAGACACGGAGAGTTTTGCTGTAATATTCCACTGACAGGGTGTTCCTTCGGGACGGCGGACGATGTCGTAGTGATAAGTGTGGCAAGGGAGTGTGTCATAGTTTAGACCGTAACCGCTGGGACAACTCATGTCTCATGTTGGGCATTTGACACAGTTCTCAACGTAGCACTGTGAACGCCAATCGGTTGAGTCTTAGCTATCTTGTCATGGGTGGCCTCTAAACATCTCCATTGCAAAACGCTGGTGAATCAGGCTCTCTACGGCTTGCTATCAAGCTGATCAAAGCAATAACTTGGGATGTTTCCTCAAGGTTTTCAAGTATGCTGAGTTCAAATCTGCTATCAGATTTCAAATTTAACTAAGTCTAAGGCAGCTTTGAGGGGTTAGATCCCAGCTACTGTTCACTACCTTTGACTCGGCGTTGCTGTTACCACTTCGGGGCAGTGACAATGATGTCTTAAGCTGTAAATAGCGGGTATCGGGGAAGAGCTCTCACTTCCCTAGTGATCAGTACAAGGCCTTCGGGCTGTCGACGGGATCGAGTGCCACTCACTACACTCAAATCTATCATTCCTCACTAAGTGTAAAAATCATTGTTTTCAGTTTTTATAAACTAGGAATCAATCGTTTGCTATCAAACGTTTACGGACTTATAATCATTGTTTTCCCCTTTTCACTTCAGAAAATGGTTAACTACAATAATGCCAAGACGGCTTTCAAGCTCTGCGTTTGCAGAAAAATCTTTCGCAGTGATGCTTTTAAGAAACACTCTTGTGTGAATAAGCGAATGGTAGGGGGCATTCGATACTTTTGCAGCAGCCATAATACATCTCGCCTTGTCGATACGTTACCGGAGTGGCATGCGAAGCATAGCAGTTGCAGTCAACCAGAGCTGACTGAGGAGACGAAGCAAAGTCTCTTCAGCTCAGAGTTAAAAGCTCTGGAGACTCAGTGCGCTGTCGAGTCTATCGCGTCAGCAGAGCCTCCCTTATCTAGTGTGCCAGCAAAGGCTCTCTCACCCACCCCGATTGAGTCTTCTCCGAAGTCGAGTAAATCCTCCTCTAGCGATGAGTCGGCTACTAGTAGCAGCGACAGTGAGGAAGAGGAGGAGGAGGAAAAAGGCTCGGCGAAGGCTGACCTAGTCGAGAGTGTCTACCTCGATAGCGAGGTAGAGGCGGTGAGGGAAGTCGACCTCGATAGCGAGGTGCAGCCGGCTAAGTCGTCGAGCAGTGGTGGGATTGCGGCTCAATGTCGCAACTTCATTATGCGCCCACCACTGGTTGATAACTATGACAAGCTGAAGAATGAGTTGGAAGTGTGGAAGAGCGACTGTTTCTTCTATAAAGCGAGTTCCGAGAACCTCTCGCGAGTCACTCAGGAGCTCAAGAAGACTCAAGCTAGTCTTTTTGAGAAAGAAGGAGAGCTCGATCGCGAGAGGTTCTCGCACGTTGCTAGTAAGGCTAGAGAAGAACAGCTCCTGATCGAGAGAGAGAGTCAGGAGAAGGAGTTGAGAAAGATGAGGGAGGAGGTGGAAGGGCTGCGAAAGCAGTTGGGGAAGGTGGTGGCGACTAATCAGGAGCTGCACCAACAAGTGATGAGTAGCAGTACTCGACGATCAAGTCGCCTCCACATTCCCCTAGATAAGAAAGGACGTGTGCCCGCAAGACCGCTCCTCTGTGAACGTGGCAGAGACGAAATGTGTTACAGCAGGGCTAAAAAAGGTATCGAATGCCTTCATTTTACATTCGACCATAAGGAGGCAATCACAGGATTCCTATTCGAACCACGTCCGGAGATCTGTAAGTTAAAACAAGTAACTTAGAGTTCAAGATGATAACTAACAACTTCTTTCTTTACAGATATCAATGAGAAGCGCCCACCTGCTTCCGTCAACGAGCCGGAGGCGAAGCGGCAAGCTTGAGTCCCATATTCCTTCAATCATCCCGAGAACGACCCATCGGCTCTCTTAAGGGCCACCTAGGGGCAAGACATGATAGAACCTCCACGCGGTTTGCCCTGGGCAGTCTTCGGACTGGCGAATACTATCATTAAGTTGAATCTGCTATCAGTCAACTTGAACGTTGCGTCGCGTTAGAGGGGTATATAAACCACTGCCTCTCATTTCATTTCATTTCAATCATGCAGACGCCGAACAGTCAAGTCAGCTCTCCTCGCGGACAGCAGTTAAGGCCGCGAAATTTATTTGAGGAGTTTGTCAGGCTAGAGGAGCAAGACAGAGTCCACAATAATCTTGCTCGGATTGGCAATCCGATGACAGCAACTGTTGTCAATCCAACGGAATGGCGCTACATTCCACTTTTTAGCCATATACCAGTTAGTGTGGAAGTCGACAGTGCTACCAAAGAGAGAGTTAAAGACTCTCTCAGCAGAATTGGTAGGGTGTAAGATGACGTTACTCCCGAGAACGAACCACCGGCTCTCTTAAGGGCCACCATGGGGCAAGATTTGATAGAAGCTCCTCGCGGTTTGCCCTGGGCAGTCTTCGGACTGGCGAATACTATCATTAAGTTGAATCTGCTATCAGTCAACTTGAACGTTATGCAGTCGATTGCTATCCCTGAAGCATTCTGATTCGCTGTTGAGCAATTCATTGTTGAAAACCCTATATAAGCCAGAAGATTGTAGCGCTTCTCATTCAATTTCAAGTCACGATGGAAGCGACATCCGCCAACAGCATTCCAGTCTTCATCGATGAAGACAACGCCATTCCCGAGTTCATCATCCTCGACGAGTGGGATGAAGAGGATGATAAGAAGGGGAAGATCGAGAAGATCGTTTGGACGGATGGGGTGTGGACTCCAAATACCACTCGCATCCGAAAGGTGCCAGATGCACCAGCACGACCTAGGCGGTATAGGGTCTATGACAACCTAACCGTCATACCCATTGACTATTCCAGCCAATAGTCAACTTAATTGACACCGAGAACGAACCATCGGCTCTCTTAAGGGCCACCATGGGGCAAGACATGATAGAACCTCCACGCGGTTTGCCCTGGGCAGTCTTCAGACTGGCGAATACTATCATTAAGTTGAATCTGCTATCAGTCAACTTGAACGTTGCAAATGAAGTTCGGTGTAATACTTCCTTTCGACGGGCGTTCCTGTAAAGGGCGGCGGTGAAACCCGTAGCTATGTATACCGCAAGGGATATTCGGCAATGGTCAATCTTGTTAAACCTCTCTGCGTCATGTTTGCAAGTGATTGCCTCTGTCTCAACGTAGTATGCATTCGCGCCAGGGCGACATTTAGCCAACTGTCGAAGGTTGCCTAAAACTTTCCATTGCATACGTTATGAGAACCATGAGTTCTACCTGTCTCTATCAATGAGATGAATGGAATGAAATGGGAGGACACTCACGCGCCACACGCAACATAACACACTTCTCTCTTCCATAGTCTAACAAGCTCTTTACACATGGATCGCAGTCGATTGCTATCCCTGTATCAGAAGTGTAAGCTATCTTAATTTTATTTAACACTATTTCATCTACCATCATCACCCATATGAAGTGTCATAAGATTTACAAGTTAGAAATAAAGTTTCAATAGCGTATGCGTTAGAAATAAAGGTGTAACTGTTTGTAAAAATAAGATCGCAAGATTTACTAGTTTACAAGTTAGACTAAGTGTAAATTAAAAATAAAATTATAACTGTTTCAAGAGTTTACAAGTTAGAAATTAAGTTTCAATGGTGTATACGTTAGAAATAAAGTTTTAGGTGTTTGTATATCAAAATAAAGTTTCAAGAGTTTACAAGTTAGAAATAAAGTTTCAATAGTGTATGCGTTAGAAATAGAGTTTCAGCTGTTTTTATATCAAAATAAAGTTTCAAGAGTTTACAAGTTAGAAATAAAGTTTCAATAGTGTATATGTTAGAAATAAAGGTGTAACTGTTTGTAAAAATAAGATCGCAAGATTTACTAGTTTACAAGTTACTAAGTGTAAATTAAAAATAAAATTATAACTGTTTCACGAGTTAAAGCGTTGATGCAACGATGAACAATTAATAAGCTGAAAAGTTTTAGATTCACTTTAACATTACCATATGTTTACAGATAGAAATGTATCACAGCAAAGCTACTTCATGAGTTAGTTTGCCAGGAGTGTATCATCTCAAACTTTTACTCCGACTGTGGAACATTGATTTCCATGATGAAGATTTAAATAGTTAGATTCGATGACGAACAAGATTTACTAGTTTACAAGTTGGACAAAGCGTTCTACTATTTGTAAATGAAAGATATCATTTCAACAGTTTACCAGTTAGAAATAAAGTTTCAACAGTCTACAAGTTAAAAATAAAGTTTCAACCGTTTACAAGTTAAAAATGAAGTTTCAATAGTGTGTATGTTAAGAATAAAGCTCTATCTGTTTATATGTTAGAAATAAAAATGAAGGTTCACCAGTTTACAAGTTAAGAATAAAGTTTTATCTGCTTGTATGTCAGAAATGAAATAAAGCTTCACCAGTTTAAGAGTTAAAAATAAAGTTTCAATAGTGTGTATGTTAAGAATAAAGTTCTATCTGTTTATATGTTAGAAATAGAATGAAGTTTCACCAGTTTACAAGCTAAGAATAAAGTTCTATCTGTTTATATGTTAGAAATAGAATGAAGTTTCACCAGTTTACAAGCTAAGAATAAAGTTCTATCTGTTTATATGTTAGAAATAAAATGAAGTTTCATCAGTTTACAAGTTAAGAATAAAGTTTCAATGGTGTCTACGTTAGAAATAAAGTTTTATCTGTTTGTAAAGTACGATCGTAGGATTTACTAGTTTGCAAGTTAGACTCAGCATTCTACTAGTTGTAAATGAAAAATATCGTTTCAACAGTTTACAGATTAGAATAAAGTTTCAATAGTGTGCACGTTAGAAATAAAGTTATGACTGTTTGTATGTGTATGTGTGTGTGTGTGTGTGTTAGAAATAAAGTTTCAACCGTTTACAAGTTAAAAATAAAGTTTCAACAGTGTGTATGTTAGAAATAAAGTTTTATCTGTTTATATGTTAGAAACAAAACAAAGTTTCAACAGTTTACAAGCTGAAAAATAAAGTTTCAACAGTGTGTACGTTAGGAATAAAGTTTTATCTGTTTGTAAGTTAGAAATAAAGTTTTAACTGCTTGTATGTTAGAAATAGGGGTATGACAGTTTATATGCTAGAAAGAAAGGTATAACTGTTTGCAAGACAAGATCGTAAGATTTACTAGTTTGCAAGTTAGACTCAGCGTTCTACTAGTTGTAAATGAAAAATATCGTTTCAACAGTTTGCAGATTAAAATAAAGTTTCAATAGTGTGTATGATGGAAATAAAGTTTAAGCGCTTTGTGCGTTAGAAATAAAGTTTCAGTCGTTTACAAGTTAAAAATAAAGTTTTAACAGTGTGTACGTTAGAAATAAATGAAAGTAAGAACTTCATCGTATGAGTATTCAAAGCATGTTTTGTAAATCAAATGTGTATCATACTGACATGATAGAATCAAATGAACTTGACAAACACTTGACAAATCACACTACACTATAGCCTCAAGTCAAAACCTGGCGGTCGCCCAAGTCCACCACGACACTCTGTCGTTCCAGAGGGGGGAGGGAGTCAGCGAACAGTTTGTGAACGTGGACCAACCTGGCCGGTACACCACGACACTCTGTCGTTCCAGAGGGGGGGGGGACTCAGACCCGAAGCACCACGGCGGCCGACCACGACACTCTGCCGTTCCAGAGGGGGGGGCGCGCCGGTCGGGTGTTCGCCGTTTTACTACTACTCACGTTCTCAAAAAGTGGTTCAAATCAATCATCTCCGCTCTAGACCAAGATCAGTTTGTCTTTATCCCAAGAGCAGGACAGGACATAGCAACAGCGCTAACCAACATCATTAATCATATTCTATCCTTCCTTGACGACCCAGGCACAGTTAGACTTTTGATGATCGTATTTAAAAAGGCTTTTGAAAAAATACCCCATGAGACTATCATTGACTCACTTGTCGCCTTACAGGCCCCTAAAGTGCTTGTGGCTTGGATTTTATCGTATCTGCAACTACAATGTAAATCGCTCAATACCAATCACATACGAAGGATGCTTACCAAAATATTTTTTTGGTATATTTCTGTATTCTCTTGGTATATATTTGCATGCTTTTCGTATGCTTTTTCAAATGTGGTATGCTTTACATACTAAAGCGATACCAGCACAATGTTAAAGGAATGCATCAATGATTTCTAATATACATGTATGTTGATTTAAGGCCTTTTGTCAATAAAGATCACACTAATGTTACTACTGTTTTGTAAGTAGTGAGATAATGACATTCAAGAGTCATACTTTCAATACTGAATTCGATTTTAATACACGTAAGTCTAAAGCATTTCATGAATAATCAATAAGATTTCAACCATCAACAATTATGCATCATGTAATTTTAAAATTAAGCATATTATCAATCCGAAATAAAAACACATTATAATTCATGAACGCAAAAGTAGTTATGTTTGAGATATATAAGTCAACATGATTGCACGAAAGATGTCGTTTGAATGAACTGATGTTTATCAACTTGGGTCATAGAGTTAAGTAAACGTCCTGTTACTGTTGCTAGACGATAAGTTAACATCGACGATATATACGTGGAGCATAAATTACACAATAAATCTAATGTACTTAAATATCACTCTATCAAAAAGAAATATTCACGACTGGTAAAAAAGTTATTTGACAGTAGTGTGTAATATATATATTTTTTGCTATGTGACTTAAAGCTGCACATACCAAACACATACCAGAGGCATACGAATAAGGATGAATTTGCATCGGGTCTCGTATATAAAACATACCAACAATTCGTATTTCAGTGTAAAACAGCCAATCACAGATAGAATAGTTCGTATCGCTACATACCAATCACATACTAAAGTAACTGAGATGTGGTATGAAAAACATACACTGTAAATCGCTCAATACCAATCACATACGAAGGACGCATGCCAAAGTATTTTTTTGGTATATTTCTGTATTCTCTTCGCATATATTTGTATGCTTTTCGTATGTTATTTCAAATGTGGCATGCTTTACATACTAAAGCCAAACCAGTACAATGTTAAAAGAAAGCTTCAATCATTTTCAAAGTATGTTGATTTAAGGCCTTTTGTCAATAAAGATCACACTAATGCTACTACTGTTTTGTAAGTAGTGAGATAATGACATTCGGCAGTAAAACTTCCAATACTGAATTCGATTTTAATACACGTAAATCTAAGGCATTTCATGACTAATCAATAAGTATTCAGCCATCAACAATTATGCATATGTAATTTTAAAATTAAGCATATTATCAATCCGACATAAAAACACATTATAATTCATGAACGCAAAAGTAGTTATGTTTGAGATATATAAGTCAACATGGTTGCACAAAAGATATCGCGTGAATGAATTGATGTTTATCTGCTTGGTTCATAAAGTAGAGCTAACTAAACGTCCTGTTAACGTTGCTAGACAAATAGCAACGACGTCAATCTCGAGGAGCATAAATTACACAATAAATCTAATCTACTTAAATAACACACTATCAAAAAAATATATTCACGAATGGTATTACTGAAAAATGTTATTTGACAGTAGTATGTAACATACGCTTATTTTTTGCTATGTCACTTAAAGCTGCTCATACGAAAGACATACCAATTTGCATCGGGTCTCGTATGTAAAACATACCAACAACTCGTATTTCAGTGTAAAACAGCCAATCACAGATAGAATAGTTCGTATCGCTACATACCAATCACATACGAAAGCAAGTGAGGTGTGGTATGAAAAAGATACCAGGTCTCTGTAAGCATACCAGAATCTCGTATCAGATGTTAGTTTCAAATTGTATGTAATTTTGGCATATGTTTGTATGTAATTTTCGTATCCAGCGATTTACAGTGCACCAGATCTCTGTAGACATACCAGAATCTCGTATCAGATGTTAGTTTCAAATTGTATGTGATCTTGGTATATGTTTGTATGTAATTTTCGTATCCAGCGATTTACAGTGTACGATTTTATTAGGTGAAACACAATAAGACAGTCTCATGTGATTACATCAGCACAAGTAGCGTACCTCAGGGAACTGTTTTAGATCCGTTGCTATTCGCCATAATGATCAACAGCTTGAAAACGAAGTTCTGCAACAGCCTCTGTGTAAGGTTTGCAGATTACGTCTCAATTCTTCATTCCGATGACCACCTATCAGAAGAACTCAGCCATATTACTCAGTGGTCTTCCACGAATTTTTAAATGAAAACCAATCTGCCAAATTAGTAGTTTAATCGCGACGTATCGCAGACCTGCTGCTTCCTCAGGCGAGTTAAGTAAAATGTGACCCTGACACGCAGTACATCATGACATCGATATCTGAAGAACATGATCATAACTCTAGCACCAACTTTCAAGTCGCAGAGTGAAATGTCCGTCATCTGGAACAGTAGTAGTGCAAGACATTCGATAGCTGAAAGATCACGTGTAAAGAAATAAAAGTCAAAAATACAAGTTTGGAGGTGCAAAAGGGAAATTTAAAGGCATGCAAGCACTACCATCCACTTCATTTTGTATTTGACAAAAAGGCAGCCAGGTACTTTTTACGTCATGGCAACTGCTACAGGCGACTACGTGCTAAAACAGTAGGCCTACACTTCAAGAGCTCTATCATCAGATTTGTAGTGTAATGCTACTTCTGAACCTTTAGTGTGAAGTACAAAATAAAGAGATTATAAACTTAAAGAAGTGATTGTAATGACTGTCGTAACAAGGTTTTGTTGCACCGTAATGGGGCGTCCATTTCGAGGTGATGTCACGCAAGTATGTTTCTTCTGTTTATGATACCGGTTTGAGAAAAAACTTTCCCTTTTCGTATGAATGAACATACACGTAATTTACATTGTATAAAGTGGTCCCAAAGCGCACTTTTTGATCTCCCAGTCAAAACGCTCATACCCGTTTCACACGAAACAGTAAAGACGAAATTGTCACGACAGAGATGGCAACCAGCCAATCACATAATGGCAACCTACGCGTCATCACATCAAAATCAACGCTTTCCTCACATTCCTTCTCATAAGTCGGATTACTTCGTCAAGAAGGTGAATGGGGCTATAATACCAGTTACTGGGTGGATTACTAGGATATCCTGCTATGCTTTAGGATTCTATGTAGCCTATATCATTGCTGCGGAAATCTCACAGAATGAAACGCTGTCTGAAATATTTCCCTTGAAAGCATGTAGGCCCACTGTAGTATGCAACTTGTAGTTTGGCGCATTCTGAGATCTGAGTTGGGGTGATGTCCATTCATTTTTACCTTATCAGAACTATCTTGTTCACCGAGTTTGAAAACGAAAATGCCAAAGACGAGGAAGTTTTTGTTACCTCTTTCGGAGACGATACTTGTATTCCAAAAAATGAGCAATCCTTCAGTAGACGAGATTGTGCTTTGCCAAAAGAATCCCTTCTATGGTGCTCATATTTCCTCAAAGCTGGATACAAATGCTGCGATGTGTAGCACTCATGGGAATCTTAGTATCTTCCTGTCCCAAATCGCTGATGCTCAGCACCCGATGACGTTGCCATTGCAGTTCTGTACACTGATATCAGTGAAGTTCATAATGACAGCCAATGAGTTAAAGCTGCATAATATTAACTCTTGGTGTCAGTCTAAGCGGTCTAGTCATGAACAATTCGAAACTAAAATAATCGACAAAAGACCTCGTCAAATTGCAAGAGATGCATCTATCCCAGAGGTTGGCATTATAATTTTCGAGTCGGATTTCCGACGTGACTTAAAATGGGACTCATCATGTTGACCACAGGCGAGCCAACGCATAGCTAATTTGAAATGGTGGAAGGATTTTCGCACAATCAAAATTTGATGATTAGCCTATCTTGGACAAAGATTTGATTTTAGCGTGTTTGAATTCAATTCTCCGCTTCTTATCGGTCTGAATGAGATAAACTCTATAAAACTTTAGAAGATGAAAAAGCTCTGTTATTGCAATATAATATACATGTCGTTGCATGTTCATGTATGATTGTTTCCGTTCTTCCTATGCTTGATGACTTATCTACCTATAATATAACTTTTTATCAAATCATCAATAAATATCAAAAGTTCTTGTACATTACTTCCACAAATGAAGCATTTTAATTGGCTGCATCAGTAAAGTGCATGATTTTTCTCTCGAAATTTTTAAATGATAATGTGTATAATTTACTTCGTTTCGCCTGTAGTAGTAAGCAAGTGACAAACACTCGACCGGCGCCCCCCCCCCTCTGGAACGACAGAGGTTGTGGTCTGTCGTGGTGTGCCGGCCAGGTGGGTTCCCGTTCACAACATGTTCGCTGACTACCCCCCCCCCTCTGCAACGACAGAGTGTGAGACTCGGGTGAGTTGGTCCGACCGCCTGGTTGACGTGGGCGACCGTCTAGGTTGTCGTGGATGGTGAAATGGCTGCCAGATTCGGATTCAGCGTAAAATTCTGCATCGGTAGGGTGAGTTTCAAGGCAATTGGCGAGAAAAAATTTTTCTTCAAAATTTTAACAGAGTTAGAATTTGGGACGTTTTGGTGTGTAGCGCCCAAACGAAGCATCGGATGAGAAAACGGAGGCCAGATTCGGAATCTACGTGAAATTTTGGGTTAGGAAGGATGTTTCCAGCGAAATCGGAGAGAAAAAATTTTCGGCTGACGTCCCCCCCCCTCTGGACAGCTTGCTTCGATTTTGGCTTCCAGTGGACGGATTTTGTCGTGCGATAGCTCGTTTGAAAGCTAAGAGTGAGACAAATTCAGTGAAACAATCGGCTTGTTCCTATCTGTCTTCGTTTAGGTGTGAGACGCCATTTAAGATTTTGGGACATTGGCGAAAAACGACAGAGTTAGAATTTGGGACGTTTTGGGCTCTAGCTTCAAAACGAAGCATCGGATTGGAAAACGGATTTCAGATTTGGAATCAGCGTGAAATTCTCTATCTGTATGGTGAGTTTCAAGTCAATCGGAGAGAAAAAATTTTCAACATTTTTCGAAAAAACGACAAAGTTAGAATTTGGGACGTTTTGGTGTGTAGCGCCCAAACGAAGCATCGGATGAGAAAACGGAGGCCAGATTCGGAATCTACGTGAAATTTTGGGTTATGAAGGATGTTTCCAGCGAAATCGGAGAGAAAAAATTTTCACTGACGTCCCCCCCCCTCTGGACAGCTTGCTTCGATTTTGGCTTCCAGTGGACGGATTTTGTCGTACGATAGCTCGTTTGAAAGCTAAGAGTGAGACAAATTCAGTGAAACAATCGGCTTGTTCCTATCTGTCTTCGTTCAAAAGTTAGAGCGGTTACAAGATTTTAGGTCGGAGCTCGCTCACCTGAAAAAATCCTAAGTGTCAGAGTGGCTTTGTATGGGTAAAAATTTGAAAATTTTCCAAAGTGTGGAATTTCGACCTGGGACCGTCACCAAAACATTTTTCATCAAATTTTGAAATTTCACTGACGTCCCCCCCCTCTTATCGATTGCATATTCACAGGGTATATAAGAACGGGATCGGGAGAGGAATTTCACTAAGTTGAGAAACTGACTACAGGTAAGTCGTTTCTCTTGAGGTCCGATATCGGACTTCTGACTTTACATTGCTGATATCAGCTAAGGTGTCAGACTTATAGGTTAGTCAGTATAGCATGACTGACCATTTGATGATAGTAGGCCGAAATCTTCAAACGGCTATAACTTTGCTTCTACAAGTCCTTTAGACTTGATTCAAAAAACATTCGACAGCGTTTGCTATGCTGAAGGTGACAGACTACTTATAAACGTTTTATGAGTAGTACTAAAATACTGAAAAATTTAAATTCATATTTAATGATAATAATTAAAGTTTTTGAATAAAAAGCAGTCGTTTATGAGTCTCTGTGACTTGGGTCGTTTCCTCTTGTAAATAACTCCACCGGTTTTCATGTCAAAACTGGGGCCTATAAACACTTGCTATCAAATTTTACTCTATCTTTACAGAATTATCATGACGAAAGCGAGTAACGCCAAGATGCTAGTGGGCAAGTGCAGTTGTGGCAAGATTGCCAGAGGTAGCGAACTAAAGAAACATTTAAAAGAAAAAGAGGGGACGATGGGCCATGAGAGGAAAGTGATGTTGAGGTTGTGTGTGTCTTGTCGGAAATGTGTGATGGGGGATGAGAAGGAATTTATGAAGGCGCATTTGCAGTGTGAGAGTGGGAACATCGGAGAGAAGGGGTTCAAGGCATGGTTTGAGGGAGAGTTGTTGGAAAGGGAAGAGGTGAGAAAGGCGGTGGCAACGATTCAGGACGTGATTGGGGAGAAAGTGGTGAGGAATGCGAGTGAGGGGAGTTCGAGTGATGGGAGTTCGAATGAGGAAGTTGAGTTGAGAGCGAATATGAAGAAGGATGATGTTGATTTGGATGCGGTGATGGAAGATTTGTTTGGGGACATAGCGGATTTGAAGGAAGAGTGGGAGGGGGAGGAAGTGGCTAAGCCGATGGCAGCGTCATCGCCACGGCAGCAAGAGGCGTATGACACGGAGGTATTTGTGAGAATGAAGGATCGTGTGATGGCTTTGGAAAGTAATAATAGAAAAGTTTTGAAGGAGAATGAAGAGCTGAAGGTGAAGGTTGAGGGGTATAGGGCAACAAGGGAAGAGTTGGAGAGCTTGAGAAAGAAGGAGAAGGAATGGATGGCGGAAAGGAGCGAGTTGATGAGGAAGGCAGGTTTGGTGGAGAGTTTGCAGGCGAGTGTGTCGAGGAAGGATGAAGAGATAGAGCGGATGCGAAGCGTGGTGAAGGAGACGGAGGAGGTGAAGGTTATTAATAAGAGGTTGACGGGTGAAGTGGAGCGACTGCATGAGCGTTTGAAGTGTCGAAAAAGGAGAGTGTATGAAGTCCATCTTCCCCTCTTTGAGAACAATGTATGCGACGCCCCAACCATCACGGATGATCCCAACGTGACACAGCAGTGTTATGAGGGCGACGGAGTCCGATGTCTCCACATGAGTATGGACGTTACCGGTCAGCTTGAAGACTTCGTCGTCCGAAAAGTTCGGAAGAAAGTTCCCAGTAAGCTTCCTCAACATGATCATTTTTGTAGCTCATCTAATCTCCTATTCTTTTTCTTTCAGAGTTTTTGCAGAAGTGAGAGGAGTGTCGGTGGACGGAGAACGACCCATGGGCTCTTTTAAGGGCCAACCTTCTAATGCAGCTAAAGCGGTCCCAAGCCCGCCACATATCCTCGGATATGGAATGCAGAGGGGAAGAAAAATAATGAATGGAATGAAATGGGAGGACACTCACGCGCCACACGCAACATAACACACTTCTCTCTTCCGTAGTCTAACAAGCTCTTTACACATGGATCGCAGTCGATTGCTATCCCTGTATCAGAAGTGTAAGCTATCTTAATTTTATTTGACACTATTTCATCTATCATCATCGTCCATATGAAATGTTTTAAGATTTACAAGTTAGACTAAGCGTGCTACTATTTCCAAATGAAAATGTATACATGGTTAAATCATCCACTTAACCCCATCCGTAGTCTAACAAGCTCTTTACACATGGATCGCAGTCGATTGCTATCCCTGTATCAGAAGTGTAAGCTATCTTAATTTTATTTGACACTATTTCATCTATCATCATCGTCCATATGAAATGTTTTAAGATTTACAAGTTAGACTAAGCGTGCTACTATTTCCAAATGAAAATGTATACATGGTTAAATCATCCACTTAACCCCATCCGTAGTCTAACAAGCTCTTTACACATGGATCGCAGTCGATTGCTATCCCTGTATCAGAAGTGTAAGCTATCTTAATTTTATTTGACACTATTTCATCTATCATCATCGTCCATATGAAATGTTTTAAGATTTACAAGTTAGACTAAGCGTGCTACTATTTCCAAATGAAAATGTATACATGGTTAAATCATCCACTGAAGCCCCATTCAAGTACGTCAGTATGAAAGCAAAGATAATACGAAATAAAAATTTATTATGGCATGTATTTCAAAAGGTCTTCATCGTCAATATCGTCCCAGAGTCTGGCTTCACATAGATAACAAAAACAGTTCAGTTGCTTTAATCGTTCTTCCACTGCGAGCCTCACTTTATCAATATACTCCCACTCTGCCATAGTTCGTGGCTGGGAGTTAGGGGTGTACCACTCCCATAATTGGTGGAGGAATTTCGTGCTGGTGATCTCCATCACATCGTCAGTATCGTACTGGAGATACTTCCACCTCACGCCTGTTAAGTCGGGACACTCCTTCTCACATACACTCTCCTCTTCCTCATCCGCTGGTAATGATAACTTCCTGATATTGTCCAGTTGGTACACCTTCTCCACCTTCGCCTTTCTTGGAGCGTTTGGTGTAACGAGCGCCTTTGGTGTTGAGCATGGAGAAGAGAATTTTGTGTTTGGTGTTGTCGGAGGGCTTGTCATGTTGACTGTGAATAATGACTTTGAAATGTTTTCTAATTCTTAAGTATCAACAAGCAACCAATCAGAATGAACATCCAATGCATGAAGAGAATGAAAGTATATAAGCAAAGTGACATCCGTATCATTTCACTCTGTCTTTGAGACGCATAAGTGAACTGTTGTCTAGCGAATTCTGTATTTGAGGCGTACAAGTGAACTGCTCTTTAGTGAATTCCAAATTTGAGTGAAGTCTCTATCTTGTTCAAGTATCAAGCTTAAACATAATTTCGTTCAAATGGTAAGTTGAAAATTTCCTCTCTCATCTCCCTCAAACGTGTGGCTAATAGCATCTTCCTCAATTTCAGGCATCAACTTCATCACCAACACCCTCCCTTCTCGAGGAAAGTTTAGAGTTGTTGAGTCAAGGTAGGTTGTAACAATATACTGACACTTGAACAGAGATGAAAGAATGATTTCTCTTTCAGGTGATACCAGTTCCATCTCGTGCGAGTCCATATCAACATTGTCGCGGGAATGCGACGATCGGCAATGTGCTGACTGTGGACACATCTTCACGAGGAAGCGTGATCTCACCCGACACATCAAGCGAGGTGTTTGTCGACCTAAGCCGGCATCAATCTCCGAAGGTAGGGATGATTCTGTTAACGATGTCTCCTTTTCTTGCGACTTGTGCGCTCAGTCTTTCGAGACACGTTTTGAACTATCTTCGCACAGACTTCAACATACACACGCGAACGATACCTACACCAACGGTACCTCCTCTATCCGACTCACTGAAGTGTCCATAAATAATTTAGTGAGGAACTACCAGATGGACTCCTCAGAAACCATTGCTAACTTTGAGGAATGGTTTCATCAAAATTCATCATTGATAGAAGCGCTCTTCAACAATTTAGACAATTTTAGGATGAAGGCGCTCATCTATCTTAAAATAAAATATGTAAAAATCGACCACCATACTGGACAAATAATAGAGAGGTTGGAGTTTCACATACCCTCCTCTCCTGCAACCGAAGTTGTAGACTGTGAGTCTTGGATAAATTTTCATATCCAAGGGTTAAAATTAAATATAGATAAATTTAACGAGCGTGATAGTGGACTCGTTTTTGATGGTATTGAGACCGCCATGATTAAAATCAGTTTATTAGGAAATCATAGTGGTCGAGGCTCCTTTAAACTTCCGAAAAATTTAAGAAATAAAGCAGCAGTCATTTCTGTAGATTGCGAATCGCAATGTTTTAAGTATGCCGTCCTCTCCATTCTCCACTATAATGATGTGCAGAATAGTCGATACCGCAAGAGTAAGTATCAACAGTGGGAGAATGAATTAAACTTCGATGACTGTAATAGTGACGATATGAAAATTAAAGATATAGAAAAATTTGAAAAATTGAACAACATCAAAATAGTTCTCCATGTTTGGGAAAAAGGATTGAAGGGTGTGCGCTACAACTCGCGTTCGAGTTGTTATGAACGTACAGTAAACCTGTTATTAGTAAAACAGGATGATAGTGAGGAATGGCACTACTGCGGTATTCCCAAAATCTCTCGCTTATACCACCACTTAGAAAACTCTAGTAGAGAGTTATATTACTGCGACAGATGTATTCGCCACTTTAGGAGGAAAACTAAATTTGAAACTCATTACGAATGGTGTAAGCGAGGTAAACTGCAAATGGAGCGCATGCCCAAAGATAAGGAGTTTTCATATAGAGAGAATGGTGATGAATTAAGTCCTCTTCGTGTCATCTATGCTGACATCGAATGTTATATCGATGATAACATCCATCGACCAGCAGCCATTTCCTGCTATGAAGTATGGCATGATCACTTTAGGAGTAGGCAAAATAAAATGCGCGTCTGGCAAGGTGAGGATTGTATTTACCAATTCCTACAATTCCTCGAACAGGCTGTAAAATTTCAACAAAAACATGATGGTGAACTCTATCGCAGATCATTGCATATGACAGCAGATGATCAAGCAAAATTTGATAGTTGCAACATTTGCCCCAAATGTAGGAAAACATTTGACGATGATAAGATTAAGAAAGTGCGCGACCATGATCACATCACTGCTAAATTTAGAAACGCACTCTGTTCAAAATGCAATTTTTCACTTAGGATGAAACGGCGTACATTACCCGTCATTTTCCATAATTTCAAGGGCTACGACAGCCATATGATAATAAAAGGAGGTTTAGGTCAAATGAAAGAGTGGAAGCTTGATGTAATAGCGCAAACGAGAGAGAAGTTTATGGCCATGACAGCAAAAGTGCCTGTCGATAAAACTAAAGAAAATAAGACGGTCTATTTTGATATAAAATTTTTAGATTCCTACCAATTTATGACTGCATCACTGGCCTCTCTCGTGCAAAATCTAAAGTCTCTTCCACTAACACAAAATCTTAAGAAACAATACCCAAATCTAACCGATGAAGTCATCACACGGAAAGGAGTCTTTCCATATGCATATTTTGATGCGATTAGTAAACTCGGCGAGACTTCTCTTCCGCCCATAGATAAATTTAAAAATGATTTGACCGGCGCAGAATGTAAGACCGAAGATTATGATCATGCACAAGATGCATGGATAAAATTTGACTGCCATACATTTGGCGAATATATGATTGCCTACCTTAAGTTAGATGTATTTTTGCTGGCTGATGTATTTCAGGAGTTTCGACGAGTGGCATTAGAAGAAGATAAGTTAGATCCCGTCCACTTTGTCAGTCTGCCAGCCATGTCATTTAAGTCTGCTTTTAAAATGACTGGTGAGACCATTCATCTCTTACAAGATCCAGAGATGTATAATTTATTTGAGCGAGGAATTCGCGGTGGTCTCACATTTGTAAATAAACATAGGTTAAAATCTGAAACAGTAGGCAATGACCAGACTCATCTGAAGTATTATGACCAAAATAATTTGTATGGTAGTTCATTATCCAAACCGCTACCTCACTCTGAGTTTAGCTGGTTAGATGATAGTGATATTCAACATTTCTCCAACCCTTCTAACATACTAGCAATTCCAGATGAAGGTGATTGGGGATATTATTTTGAGATAGATCTAATCTATCCAAATAATATTAAACATAAAACCGTAGATTTTCCACTCGCACCCGAATCAGGTGAAGTGAGTAAAGATATGTTTTCCGACTTTATGAAACAATTTCATAAAGATTTAGAATCATGTGGACAACCCGACTATAAGCCTTGTCGCAAACTTTTACTCACCCAGTATGATAAAGAAAACTATCTAGTCCACTTTAGCATCTTAAAATTTTATTTAGAAATGGGTATGATTTTAAAAAGAGTTCACCGCATTATTAAATTTAGACAGAAAGCCTTCCTCAAGCCATATATTGATAGCAACAGCCAGAAACGTGCACTAGCCCAAAATAACTTTGAAAAAGATTTTTATAAATATAAGAACAACAGTCTATTTGGTAAGACGATGGAGGATGTTAGAAAGCGCGTTTCTGTAGATAAACATTGTTGTTTTATGTATCGCATGAGATTGTTTTTTCCTTGTGAATATGTGTCCACATCTGTACATTCCCCATGTGATGACTTTTCCACTGAAAGACATTTTTCCTATCCCTGTATATTTCCACCCTTCACGAAGTAAAAAGACTTTTTGTATATAACAATGTTTATTGAAGTGCGCTCATGTATATATTTTCAGTGGATGTTGTATAAAGTCTATTGCTTCACATTCATGTACATATTTCAATAAACATATCACAATGACTTCACTTTGTTTTCCGAAACACTAACGTTATGAGGGATTTAGTATCTTTCACATGGATGCACTCTTGTAAACCATTGGTAATTTTGATAGCAATAGAGGGTATAGTTTGTTTGACGACGGGATGATAGAAAATAGATTCAAACATCTTCTCGACTATTCCATATGAAGCGTCTTTATCATGAATGAAATCACGTAAAATGTATTCTTTTTTCTCACCAACAGAAATAGGTAGAATCAAATCACTTTGAATGTAAAGGTGCTGTTTATGTTTATCAAGTGTCATTGGTGTTTCTATACCAATCGTATGCGCAGCAGCAAACACTGTTTGTAGCATTGAAAAACCAAAGAGTTTTTTCAAATTTTTACTCAATTGACATTGAATGTCATCACCCAGTTTCAGAACAACGCGTTGATTTTCAATTGAAAACGAAATGTGGTGTGTCTTTACATCATATTTACTTTTCATCACATGCTTCAACTTCTGTTGTATATAAGGATTTACTACATGAATGAAGCTTTCAACTGTATGATATAGACGCGGCATTATATTGATAGCAACTTTAGATTCTTCATAAGACTGGTAAATTTTCTTGATGCGATCGCCATAGATGTCCACCCACCATTCATCATTAACTGAATCAGCTTTAGTGTGATATTCATGAGAAGCATACACCACACCGCTTCCAATAATAGGTGTATAATGTCTTACAAAATGACGCAAGGTTGGAGAGAAATAAACTGTAAGTTTGTCATTATATTTCTGAATAACCAACTTATTTTTGTCCGCCATAATTTTTTCTCCATACTTCTTACCCACAGTCTCATTCCATCGTTTTACTAACTCAATAAGTGATAAAGGTTGAACACCACGCTTTTTCAAAATGATGCGTTCTTCGCATTCTACAACATCTTCATCAAATATTTTAAATCTATAATGAAATTTGTTGATTCGATTTGAATAAACTTTTCTAACATTTGCAGTAGCAATTGACGTTAGATGTAGTCCATGGCCAAAACCAAGATGCGGATAGAATTCACTATCCAACCTCAGCGTAAGACCTTTAGTAAAAGAATGAAAGCGGAGGAACTGTCTCCCACTCCAATGATAGATAGTAAACTCATAAGCTTTCTGATTTTTATTCTTCATGATGGAAGTATTACCACTGTTGAATGCCTTAATAATTTTCTCATTCCCAAATGGCTCATAAGAATCTGATTTTATCTGAATCCATTCATAGTTCCATTTTCCATCTGATGTTAAATTGTATGGGAAGTGGAATGCATTATTCATCCTTATTCCATCATGGGTGCGAGGAGTCAATATCATTTCTTCCAAATCATTCACATTCTGAATATTGCTATCATAGCAAATACTAGAAACGCCAACCTCCCATTCACCTTCTAAATGCAGTGGCCGATTTAATTCTACTCGATAGTCTGATGGTTTATTTTTGGGAAATTTATTCATAGAAGCATTACTGGGCAAGTAGATTAGAAACGAGTCCTTATTTTCACTTTCCATATTATTCACATTGGAAAAATATAATAGCATACTTTTGCATTAACTCTTCATTCGGAAATGGAGTGTAATACTTGTCACAGCATCTTTATGAAAAGGAATCAACGCACCAGCATCATCATAAATGGCAATATCAATTTGTGGGATGTAGTTTGATTTCAGCTTTGTATAATGCACTTTCTTGAAAGTATGCTCAGATAAAATACTGCAGCTTTTTGGCTGGTATGGTATCATTGCTAGCAATGGAGCTTCAACATCTCCCACACGTACATCTTCACCAATATTGGAATATATCTGAAAATAGTTAATACGACGCGATAGCGACATGTCTGCGCTAGCTTTGGTTACAGTACCACTTTTAAAGATATTTTGATCAAAACCCAAAATGTCCATTAGAGTTTTATCCATAATTAGTTCAATACCTTTTCCATTTATAGTGAGAGACAAAGTACCTTCTTTTTCAGAAAATGAAATATGTTGCTCATTAATCACTTCATTTAAATAATCTACAACCAATTTAACCGAAGTAATAATGCGAGGCATCAACACTCTTGTTTCATGTAAGAAACCACCAAAAGGCTCTACACACTTTCTGTATAAAGATACGGCCCATTCTGTATCAAATTGATTTGGCCTTTCACATGGTAAATGTTGCATATCAGATTTTCCATGAACAGCTGCAGAACGATGTCGTAAGAACTGATGAAAATCTTTTGAACAAACTAATACTAGATCATCATCATTTAATTTGCTTATTGCAATATGATTAGATGATTTGATATAAGTCAATGTTGCCACTTGTTTACCATCAACTCGAAGGAGATAATTAAATTTCTTCAATAATGTTTCAGGAGTCATGTTTGTCTTTCTTGGCTTAATCACAATCTTCTTCACCAACGTCTTCTCATTTCTTGGAATAAGATCTACATAATAAGCTTCCTCTCGATATATTAACTGTTTATGACCACTTATGTGGTAATTAACGTTAAAATTATCATAGCTTGTTAAGGCGCTAGCGAGGTAGCCTAAATCATTTCTTAAACTTGGACTTAAACCAACAATCCAATCTTTCTCAACTACATGATGTACATAATTATAATCATCATTGTGCGGAGTAAATTGGACAATATGTTTACACGCTTTATTCAAGAAATCATATATAAACTTTTTACATGATAAGAGATCTTTCTTTGACCACTGTGGAATGTATACTCGGCACCCCTTTTCACATTGATAAGCAGCTGTACGCCTCATATTAATAGTCATCACCTCATGATCAAAAGTATAGACACAGTTGCTATAAACAAGTTGAGTGACACCCACTTCCCAATTCCCATTTAGCTGTTGTGCATGATCAATGGGAGTAGAAAAGAGTGCGGCTCGATTACTAGTAAATCTCTTTGTAGCCGCATTGCTAAGCAAAATATGATAAAACGACATTTTTATATTGCTAATCTGCAACTTTGCATAACATCATGAAGACTTGGATTTTGGACTCTCTACTATATATATGAGTTGATCGTGATGGAAACGTACATTTCAAAAATTCTCATGGTCATACATCAAGAGGAATTACATTAACATGGCGACAATTTGTCAACCTCAATGATATCATGAGGGATTTGGAATATTTTCAAACATTAAGATTCATCTCCTTGGGTGATCAAGTTTGGCTTCAACATTACAGAAATGAAATTCAAATCTACCATTCTCATTCCGCAAACTGTTTCTCATTTCGCAAATACAATTGGGAGAAGTATAGAAGATACATACATCGCTCCATCATGACATTTATTCGTCGTGAGTTCATCGCCCTACTATGCAAATCTTAATCAGATATGATTACCACGCACCATGAGTTGGAAATTAGATTCCCTACAACGTATTGAAACGGATCATGATCGAAACGTCTATTTCAAAGATTCAACTGGAAATGTGAGAAGAGAGTTTGCTTTATCTTATCGTCATTTTCAATCTCTACATCATATCATGAAGGATTTGAAATACTTCTATATGAAAAGACATTCACGTATTGGAAATCGCATCTGGCTGCGCGTCAACAATCGGCGAATTCAACTCTATCATTCCCAACTTCATACTAACTTCACATTTCATCAAGGTAGTTGGGAAAAGTATAAAAGGAAGGTACATCGCTCAATTTACTCATTCTTTCATCATGAAGCGCCATCGCTACACCATCGTCAACATTCTCCGTCGCTTCAGACTCTACACCAAAATCGATCTCACAACATTACGCCAACAGCTTCCAAACAGCAAGTATTACCCGGGCCGTCCTCAAATGTTAGTGGTGAAGATGAACAATTCACGGAATCTTCAACTCTTCCCAAATGGGACTGTACAGATTCTCGGCGCCCTTTCTCATTCATCGGCGCAGTCAATGCGCTTAGAGCTACAAAGACTACTACGTCGGATATGGAAGAGGGAGAGGTGTGTGATGTCGAATCTGACTGTGGACAATATGGTGATCTCTACTCAATTGAGTGACAGTCTATCATTTTTGAAGATTCGTACCAGCAGTTACAGTTTGTGTTATGAACCCGAACTTTTTCCTGCAGCTCTCATTAGTTGTTGGTTGCCTGTGCATGTGGCAATCTTTCATAATAGTAAAGTGATCATTACTGGACTAAAATCTCATGAACAAGCAAATATGATCCTAGACTATCTCATTGAGTATGTACGTATCCAGCGGATTGTAAAATAAAAAACAATTTTTTCCAACATGATGTTTTTATTTCAAATCATGATAGAACTTACAAATCATTTTTTCATTAGAGGATGGATTACATGAAAAGTTTTGAATAATAGATGCAAATCGAGATACATGTAAACGTTTTAAGATGAAGTACAGTACAAAAGCACCACACGTTGATGAAAGTGGATGTTGTAGTATGCGTTCATTTCGCTGATATTGACGCGTATGTTTTCTCAACCACTGCTGTGTTGGTATATTTGGAGGTTGAGCAAGAGAGTCAAATAGTTCACCACGTCGGTCTTCTCCAATAAAGATCGCTTTCCAATGCTCACCGCCTAAATTCTGTGAATGAGTGTTTAGCACAATAAAGATGGGATAGTGATTTACTGCAGGTGGTAAGGTATCGAGTGAATAGACATTATCGAAAGCTTTCAACGTCGCTTCGTCTGCATTACGCTGTACTTTAGTTTTGATATCGTCAGCAGTCAACCAACTCATTAACGATTATACTGAAGAATCACGTCACGATACTTTGTTATTTCAATATTTGAATCGAAGACTGCATAAATTAATACATTGATCGTCTCAGGTAGTGTTCTTTTGAACGTCAAATCCAAACGAATATTATGAGGCACGTTCGCTTGACGATAGGGTGCACTAATATCGCTGTCAGCAGTCAAATCAAATGCATAAATAGTATATCCACTCTTAAACTCTTTCATAGTCAGTCCGTTGGTGTCATCCGTATTGTAAAAGCCAAAAACATCCATAAAATCAACATAACTGCGCATAAATTGATCTGAAGCAAAATCTGGTTTGTAGGGTGGACCAGGATGACTCACACCATTTACACGTAAAGCAATTTCACTTAACTGATTGTGTTTAAAATTGAAAGGATTCTTCTTTATATTACCATTAAATGCATCATTTTCAACCATTGCCACCATGAGGAGCTTCGGTGCTTCCGATGGAAAGAGGCCATCTTTCATGAAACTCTTTTGATCTTTCGGAATTGTAAAGGTGAGAAGCTTTGTATGCTGAATGGGGTAAATGGCATTTTGGCGGTTAAGGCCTTCAGCATGCCCTCTAATGACACTTGGATTCGGTACTACTCGACGAATGTAAAGTGCAATATCTTCCACATGAATTCTAAAATTGTCAACTTTAGCAAATGCATTCAGCGCAAATTCAGGCTTATTCAATGTCAGCTTGAGTCGCATGCTGGTATTACACAGTAAAAACTTTGACTGTCTAAAGAAGTCTAAATTCAGCGGACCATATAGCTGACATACTCTACTATCTTTAATCATAGCAGATCGCTTTACAAAGCCACTGTTTGTCTCAACATCAAATTTTCCTGCTTCATCTCTGTACCATCCCATGGCTTCCATATGACTTTTTTGTGCTGCTGGATGAAACTGTGATACATGATTGAAATATGATTTATAGGGATAATCGCTTTGACCACCTTCCACTTGCTGCTCTCCAATCGTTAGAGAAACATCACGAAGTAATGTAGTCAATGGTAAATTGTTCAGTCCAACTTTATGTGCATCGTCAATAGCAGTTCCATCTGCTTGCTGAATTCTAAACCTCAAATCAAGCATCGCATAACTCAAATCTATGTAGTCATCACTACCACCAGGAATAACAAATTCAATGGGGCCAGCATTCTCAGCTGTTCGAGGATGATAATCTACAATACTTGAACTAAGAATATCTGTCTGTATGGCTTGTTGATCGAACAAACAAAAACCGGAAGTTTTACACTCCATGATTAGAAGTTATAGCAGCGTCGTCGTTTAGCGCCTGATGAATGATTAGAGCCTCTGCGACGTTTGCGTGAATGCCTTTTGACTGAAGATCGCACCTTACCAGCTCCGCGATGTTTCCTCCTTCCTTTATTCATTCGTTTAGGTGATTTCTTTCCTTGAGTAACACCAGCAATGGTCTGCTTCAATGTTTTTAAACCGCGTTCCTTCCCACGATTCAACAAACTGCTCTTAAAACTTCTACCTCTGGAAAGATCACTAGCAACATCACCAGCAAAGCCAACGGCATTACTTAAAACATTTCGTTTTAAAGATCTACCGACATTGGATATGAGAGGTGCTACAACAGATTTCAGTGCACCAAGTATGCTACCTCCACGTTGGCGGCGAGCACCGATGTAAATTTGTCCTCCGCCACTTACATAGGAGGGTCGTGAATAAAATGAGGCAGTTGGATTCATAGCTCAAACCCTAAACATTGTTAGTTACAACTTTGCATGAATCACTGTCGATCACTTAGATGAAAGATGTCGGCACGACGCATCCAAGAGTTCATACTTGAAGGATAACCAGTCCATTTAACAAGACACCATTCTTCACCTTGCCGTTTTTTACATCGAATGATTTTCTCTACCAAATATGTTTCACTTTCAGTGACTACCTCAATCTCATCGCGGTAAAAGCTACCCTCAATTTCTTCATTATCGTAATCTTTCAACTTGTAGGTGGTCGGAGAGTCTTTTTGATTAATCCTTGATACTGTAAATACCTCCTCTGTCCAATTCGGAAGGTACCCTTTAGCAAAAACACTTTTCACTTTTGAGATACGAACTTTATCGCCAATTTTCACATCACTTTTCACATGAGTGCGTTTACGTTGGAATGATTCGCGCACTTTATCTACATTGTCAGCATTTACATCTACTGGTCTGAGTCCAATAGAACGATGGATAGAGTGATTGTAGGCATGGAGTGTATCTTGTAGAACCTTTGTCCAATTTGTGTCAAGTTGGCAGTAAAATGTCGCCACAAGCGATTTTTTAATGTGCGATTAAAACGTTCAACGAGTGCAGCTTTATAAGCGCTCTTTACACTAAACAACTCAATGTCATGCCTCTCAAATAATCTTGTCACATGCTGATTTTCAAACTCTTTTCCTTGATCACTCTGAATTCTTTTTGGAATGCGACCTTCTCGAAAAATTGTTTGGAATGCTTTTGCTACTCCTTTCCCTTCTTTAGTTTTTAAAGGTTGAGCCCACGCATAACGCGAGAAAATATCAATGACGGTTAAAATAAAATTATTGCCCGAGTTATGTTTTGAAATGGAGGCAACATCACACAAATCTGCTTGCCACTGTTCATCGATGTCATGAACAATATAATGGCGGGTGCGGTACTTCTTTTTCGCTTGTTTGTGGAGTGTATAGGTAGCCTGACCCTTTAACCATCGTTTCACTTGTGATTGTGGAAGACCACTCGCTTTTGATAATTTCTTGATAGATGCAAATCCTGCCGGATGTTTTACATCATAATAGATTGACTTCAAACGTTCAGTCGATGACGGCTGACTCTTTTTCCTCCTTCTCATCTTTTTTCTTTCTTGCCTTTCTACATTTACAACAACTGCAGCATTTAGCTTTAGCGGTTTTGCGATCGTGTTCACATTGCTTAGGGGTTTCATTATGAGAGCTGGCGCAGCAAGTGCAAGTGACAACGACATTCACCTCTGGCGGCTCATTACATGGCAAGCAACACATCTGCTTCATATTAATAGTCTGAGAACATGTATTTCCTAGGAGGAGCTGTTTTACGTTTTCCTTTTACCAGTTTTAGTGGCGATGTAGATCTACGTCGAGTTCTTCCTCTTGTTTGCTTAGTGAGTGTGGGAGGGGATGTAGCAGGTGACGCCTTAAACCAATTTGTTGGCATTTTCATCGCCTGAAGCATTGGAGTAGTAGCCACTGTTGAATCAAGTTCTTTCAATGTCTCATTATTTAAAGCAAATTTTGGCACATTATGCTTTTTCAATAGTTTAAGAAAGTATGACCAACCAGGTGGAACATAGCCCTGACGGCACTTTCTACGTGTCGCATACTGAATCAAGTCTTCATAACGTGAAGCATCAATCACTTTATTTTCATCTGTAATGATTTCTCCTCTATCATTTACATTGAGATGGGGTTCAATACTGTTGAAAAGAGATATGGCATGTGCGCGAGATGCTAAAGGTGTAGCAGTCGCTACAGAGTCACGCATCTTATTCTTCAAGTTTTTCAATTGCTCAACAGTTTCCGATTGTAATAATACAGCACGATGTGGATCTTTGATGTGAAGATTTTGCTGATAATCTATTTCTTTCCTATACATTTGATTTGCAAGAGGTTGCTTTACTTGCTGCATGGCAGTCAATTGTACATATTCATCCTGAGGAATAACAATCATGCGAGAATAAGAACTCATAGTTTGTAGATAATCATGGGAGTTTTCAAAATATCACTTCGAAATCTAAATTCTTCCGGACACTCTTGCGTAAAGTCAATGAATAAGTAACCGTATGGTTTTTCAGTAGCTGCTTGAAAAATTTCAATTAAGGCTTTTGATCCTCTGGGTGCAACTTGTCGCGCTAAAATTTCAAATTGACTTTTATCTCGCGGATTCTTGAAAATAGCATAATAGTGTGTATTCAGGTTTCGTGTACGAGCTTCTTTTCCATCAGGAAACAAATTTTGTGTAATATAGATGATAAAACACCTTTTATGGTGTGCTGCGCGAGTGAACATATCTGTAACATCTTTTGAATTCTTACTTTCTTTTAATAAATCATCCAATACAACAACATCATTAGACTGAAGTTTATCCACTGGAATAATTCCTTCATGTCGAATAAAGTTGCGACTTTGCAATTCCTGAAACAGCGACGGTTGATAAATACCATAACACCAAATCACTCGATTGATAGGTTCCTTAAACAACTCCCTTCTTTTATCCAATAAATTCAGCGTGAAAACAGTTTTACCTGCATGAGATGGACCTGATACAGTCAGAACTTTATCACATTGAAGTCTGAAATCCATTTTATTACTTTGAGACTCAACATTTGCATAATTAACGCTTAGAGCCAAAGATATTTCCCAATAGGTTGCCCACGGCAGGAGCTATCATTGGAAGTATTGCTGAAAGGAAACCGCCCTTTTGTGTTAGAGTTTTCCTCTTTCTTTGAAGGGCGACTTTAGGATTGGAGATGAAACGCAATTTCGTAGCATATCGCTTAAGTAACTTTCGTTGTTTTGGCGCTAATTTCTTCGTCCTCAACTTCCTCACATGAGAAATAATTTCACAAATGAATTTATCGTTAGCATGTCGTATAGCATTGTATCGCTGATTTGCTTTCATTCGTCGGAGAGCTTGAATGGCTGAAGAAAACTTTTGACTTTTACGTTTCGTCATTTTACGTTTCGCCATTTTCCGTGTTAGTCTTTGCTAAAACCTATCTTTACCACATTTGCATAGGTACTAACTATTGCGACATAAGTGACACTCGAAATGAGCAATGTCACAGTGGTTACATTGGCAAAGTTGAATGCAATTACGTATGAAACAGCGTTGGCAAAAAGCATGCTTACATCTCTTGAAGATGCGCTTTTCATTTCCATCCTTTCGCTTACATACATCGCAACACATAGTTTCACCGTTACTGATGTCTATAGCAAGTCTTTTTGAAGATATGAATTTGCTAGCCTTTTCTAAATAATAGACGCATGTACAGAAGGAATATACTTCGAGAGTGAGCAGACATAGCTCGAAAACCAGTTGTGCTACAATCAAGTACCACTGCATTTTCAATTTTTCTTTATGGAAAGTTGAATGTGAATATCTGAAATCGCTTCAATCACTAGACTGCTACCATGATGGTTAAATGCGTTAAGACGTTCAGCAATTTTTATCATATGTCTTTTAAAAAATTCTTCGGGGTGATCTACCACTTCCATTGAATAAGAAGCAAAATGGAAAGAGCGACTTTCCACCTCTTCCTTTCCAAAATGACTAAACTTAATTTTCGCAACTAATCGCGCCATGACAATGCTATCAGAGAATGTATTCATTAACTCTAGAAATAGAGTGCTAGCATCATCGACCACTGCTTCGATGTCGGTCTCATCTTTATGAAAATTTATCACATAATCTTGAACAGCTCCTTTTAAACTTTGCCTATGAAAACGTAATGTTCCGCAGTCGTTTGAGAAAGACATGATCGCCCTTTAACTAACCCATCCATTGCATGAAAACAACAACTCTTCTCATAGTAACATTTATTGAATAACGGTAACAAGCATGCATTATAAATCAATGGTTTGAAAGAGATAAAATAGATACAGCTGATAACTATCATACAGCGAGCAATGATAACCATACAGGACTTTGGCAGTGTTGAGGTAAGGAGGAAAGAAGCATTGGTTATGAACGTAGCTACTACAACGAACAGACAAAATAGGAACACACAAATCCTTAAAACGTTTCGTGACTTCATGATAATGTTGATTCACTCTACTATCCCAAGGCGGGAGCAAAATATCATCAATGATTAGATTGGGAAATACTTTCCTCTCCTTACCAGGATTATTACAAAAGATGCGTATAACATTGAAAGCAGCTAACCATCGTTTAAAGTCAATAAGAAGAGCACTCTCACAAGAAAAGCCATAGTCTTGCAAATATTTCAGATTAAGTCCATGAATGTGTTTTCTCGCCCATTGATCAACATTGGGATCGCAGTTGGCATGTTGATGATAGACACTAACAATCTGATATGTCCAATTGTTCATAGCAATAGCACTGAGCTCCTGTACAGGTTCACCCTCACAATCCATAAAAATGATGATAGAAGCCTAAAACGGAAATTTACACATCTAAGGAAACGTTCTATAACATATTACAAAATGAAGAATTACATCGATGCTTTTCACGACAAAATACACAAATGATATGATGGCAACGAAGAAGTAAAATGTATCTAATAAGACCACGTCTACGACACTCAAAGCACATAAGCGAATTGTCATAGGGTAGAGTTAGGAAAGGACTAGCAATTCTCCTTCTTTGATTTGCGTTTTGATGTAGCATTCTTCTCCGACTTGCGCTTCGTACCACTGCTGTTAAGGATTTGATCAATTATGTCGTCCACGTTGGGTGGTTTCGGAATATATAGGATGGATTCCATATGCATGGAGAGAGAGGCTATTTTATTATCCTTGTGTCGACCATAATATAGCCCATTCACTTTGAAAAGGATATCCCAAGTACCTTCTCCGAGCTCATCACATCTGATGGGTATTGAATGATCTCCCTCCTTCTTATAGTAAGTACACCAATGTGATACCGGTAGGCAAATGTGATTACCATCCCAAATCTTTCTATAGGGAGTATCCTTGTCATCTCTCGCCTTCCACTCTTGAGCAAGAGGAGTAGGAATGTCCATATTTAATGTCACGTACTCCTCAATAATATCAAGTTGGTGGCGAATGTACGGACTCACGGGAATCAGTATGTAGTCCCCATACTGATTGTGCATTATCTTGACATCCGTGGAAGGGAGCATTCCCGTTTGGAGTACTACGCTATGATCATCATAACGCAAGGCTTGTTTAAATTTACGCTGTAGCGGTGTAGGATTATGTACCTTGGATGTTTCTTCCACTGGTCTCAGTTGTAGATGATCTGACCGTAGCGAACCTTGTAACGTTTGACCGCCATTTTGTCCTACTAGTGCAGCAGATGGAGTAGATGCCTGAAAATGAAAAAAGATTGTATTAAGTTTACGTTCAAGGGAGGAGAGGGAGGGAAGTAGCGACTTACCATTTTAGTTGGATAATAGAACAGGGAACTAGAGAGAGAGAAAATGTGCGTCCGTCACTCGTGTGATTCAACGATGGAATGATTCTCACTGTGGAAGGCTCGCTATTTATAAAGAAATGCTTGATTCTCATTGGATGATGATCCTCATTGGACAATAACATCAAGCTGATTCGAAATCTAACTCTGTCGTTTTTCGCCAATGTCCCAAAATCTTAAATGGCGTCTCACATCTAAACGAAGACAGATAGGAACAAGCCGATTGTTTCACTGAATTTGTCTCACTCTTAGCTTTCAAACGAGCTATCGCACGACAAAATCCGTCCACTGGAAGCCAAAATCGAAGCAAGCTGTCCAGAGGGGGGGGGGACGTCAGCCGAAAATTTTTTCTCTCCGATTTCGCTGGAAACATCCTTCCTAACCCAAAATTTCACGTAGATTCCGAATCTGGCCTCCGTTTTCTCATCCGATGCTTCGTTTGGGCGCTACACACCAAAACGTCCCAAATTCTAACTCTGTTAAAATTTTGAAGAAAAATTTTTTCTCGCCAATTGCCTTGAAACTCACCCTACCGATGCAGAATTTTACGCTGAATCCGAATCTGGCAGCCATTTCACCATCCACGACAACCTAGACGGTCGCCCACGTCAACCTAGACGGTCGCCCACGTCAACCAGGCGGTCGGACCAACTCACCCGAGTCTCACACTCTGTCGTTGCAGAGGGGGGGAGTCAGCGAACATGTTGTGAACGGGAACCCACCTGGCCGGCACACCACGACAGACCACAACCTCTGTCGTTCCAGAGGGGGGGGGGACTCAGACCCGAAGCACCACGGCGGCCGACCACGACACTCTGCCGTTCCAGAGGGGGGGGCGCCGGTCGAGTGTTTGTCACTTGCTTACTACTGCCTGTGTCAGATGTTGATGCATGTATTCATTACAATATAGCTTAGTTGGATGACAAAAAAATGAAAAAAATGAATTATTTGAACAAGTATCTGATTAAAGAAAGCATAGCAGATCGTTGGACGAAACAATGAAAGAAATCTTTATTTATTGATGTGGATAGAATTGAACTTTATGATACCATTTATGATTATAGCAGGTTGATGGCCTGCAAAAATCATGGAATCCCTCTTCAATAATTAGTATTGCCACAGTTAAGCGGACAAACATCAAACTAAGCAATATTTTGATCTGAAATTCAACTTCTAATCTATACTTTCAATGTCTCTATTTCAGAGCTATGTCGCGACAAGATGACTCATTTGCCATTGCTTGAAGTATTCAAGGATGGAAAGGAGACATTTAATTCAGAGAAGAATTCCGGAGGAGAAATAGTTGACTGGGCGAATGAGAGCGTTGAGTCAATGTTGGATGGCATTCTCGGTAAACCAAACAAGAATGTTAGACGTGGAGAAGGTGAGGAACAGAATGAGCAAGGAGAAGAAGGACCAGAAGGTGAAGAAGGACAGGAAGGTCCGGAGGAGATGCACAATCGGCTCCCAGGGATGAACTGTAAATTGTGTATATCAGCTGTTTTTCAACATATAAATGGTCGCTAAATGTCATGACCTTCTCAGTGTGAATTTAAATCCAATCCAGAGTAGTCTTGGCTTTTAGGTACTGGAATACTAAGGAAAGATAGGCCTAGTATACGGAGCAATGATGGAAATGAAAAAAAACTCTACAAAACCTCTTCGATATTTAGCTTGCAAACCGATAATTAAAACTGTAGACCTATTACAAAATCAATTGAAATTGCAATCACATATGATCAAAAGAAAAAATGATGATAACATTTGAGTTATGAAAAGATTATACTAATGCAGTATAACCTCGTTATAGCGGAGCCCTACGCAAGGGATGTACCTCACATTCGGCTATAGCGTACAGAACAAATATTTCTGATAAAAAATCGTGTCTGACTCCTATTAAAGCACCATGGTAACAGCGTACACAGACAATGCTCAGATACACATACTAGAGGCTCCGTAGGCTTAGCACTCATTATGTTTTGCTGCGTAACTCTTTGGGTATGTAAAGGCTAGGGAACAAAATACTAAATTCTATTTTTAGTTGTTTATAGCTTGAATTCTGCAGCTTCTCTTCAATCAGTACCCCAACTATAAGAAGAACGATCGGTAACTTGGCAAGAGTTGGTCCTTCAATTCATAGAATGTTTCCTGAACGTCGCTTCAATAGATTTTCGGCGTAAAATGTAACATGTAGTAGGTCTATTCTATATGTAGATATATCTAGATAGATGAAAATTCATTTAGTTGCAGTGTTAATCAGGTGTATTTTCTCTTTTTTTAAGCCAGCTAGTGTAGTTCCATGCCAAAAATGAAATTTCCGGTTCAGCATAT